>ML805636.1:88156-122387 GCA_009831015.1 Picea engelmannii
AGAAGAAACATTGATGGATTTCGGCTATACGTATGCTCCTAACCTCATCCATCAGGGGGCATCTGTTATCACTGAAATTTCGTCTACACAGGGCGACAAGAACTCCGCATCATCAACACAACAATGAAGTCATTCATGGCACAAAATGAAGTTTACAGCATTCCAGAAGGGTAAAAAACTATACAAAAATTGAAAGACAATTCACATCAGTAAGGTGCGCGCATATGCGCGGGATAAGAACGTGTTGTGCGCGCTTAAGCGCCCGACACGCGACTGTCCACAGAAAAAGCCGCGCATCTGCTAATACGGTGCATTAAATGCTTAAGTCGGCCTCCCGATCGCCAATGGACCTTCCACCGAGATGATTTGACATCCAGATCAGGGTCGGTTCTGCAAATTCGGTGAATTAATGGCTTAAGTGAACCCTAAACAGCACCGTGTTTACACCGGAAGCTAGTTACGTGACCTCCTGGAAAATGTTATAAATAGCAGTGAAGGCTCGTTGTTTCAGCAGAGAATTCCATGCAAAGTTATGCTGTCTAGATTCAGAGCTCAGTCCTTTTGACAAGCCATCTGTCTGCAGCCTAATTCAGAGTTCTTTCACCGTTTATTTCAGTTCTACTCGTTTTGTAAGGAAAGCACAATCTTGAGAGATTCGAAGGATCTTCCGTTGGAGGGAGAGGGAATCCTTATCTCTACCCTCAGCGTGTACTCTGGTTTCCCCTAATAGATAAAGCCTGGAACCATTATGGACTTCTTTGTCTCATGTTTGATATTTCTATTTATTTCCAAATCGTTATTTGCTTCACAGCTGTTAGATTAGATTGTTTTCTGTTTTGTTTTTCTGCTTTCTATTAACTCTCCTGCTGCTATAGATGTTCTGCCTTGGTGAACCCTGCAAGGCATGCAGAGCGGTCTCTATTTTGCTCATCTACTGACAGATTGACCGAGAACACAATGTACAAGAAGATACCACATTCAATGACGTGGCTCGAATCATGCTACAAATTTATGCGGCCTTGCATAATATACCAACTAACCACCAAGATTTAGTGGTCGAGATGGAAGGTACGATTTCTAGCCATCCTATTTCCATTTTAATTGACACTGGTTCTAATTTGAGTTATGCTTCCCCTCAAACTATTGATAAATGTAAATTGGAACAAGTTAAACATGTTAAATAATGGTTGGTACAACTAGCCACTGGAACCAAAAGAAAAGTAACAAAGGTCATACCAGCATGCCAATTTTTTATATGCGGTTTCCCACCCAAGCGAACCTAAACATACTTCCTTTAGGATCTTATAGGATCTTATGACTTGTTGATTGACATGGACTGGCTAGTTGCCCACAAAACCAAGTTGGTCTGTTACAGTAAAACTTTGGAGTATGAAAATGAGGAAGAAAGAAGGGTAACCCTATAAGGGATTCAAAATCTTGTCTCAATGAGATAAATATCAGCCCTCCAAGTGAAGAAGTATTACAGAAAAGGATGTCCCTTGTATGCAATACAAGTGATGCAATCTATTGAGAATGAAAAACCGATCCTAGAGGACCATTCCATATTAAGAGAATATAAATATGTATTCCCAGAAGAGGTGCCAGGTCTACCTCCAAAAAGGGATATTGAATTTTCAATAGAACTTGTGCCAGGAGCGGTGCCAATTTCTAGAACAACCTATAGAATGAGTACACCAGAGCTAGTTGAGATCAAACTACAATTCAAGGAGATGTGGGACAAAGGCTACATTTGACCTAGTGTGTCTCCATGGGGAGCACCAACCTTGTTTTTGAAAAGTAAAGATGGCACACTAATATTGTGCATAGATTATATAAAACTCAATAACATGACCATCAAGAATATATCCCTTGCCAAGGATCGATGAATTGTTTTACCAATTATGGGGTGCTACAGTCTTCTCCAAGATTGACTTGAGGTCTAGATACCATCAGGTCCGAATTAAATATGAAGACATCCACAATACATCCTTTAGGACAAGATATGGTCACTATCAATTTGTGGTGGTTCCATTTGAACTTACCAATGCACCAACCACTTTTATGTTCTTAATGAACAATGTATTCATAAATTTCTTGGATAGATTTGTGTTGGTTTTCATTGATGATATCCTAATCTATTCCAAGAATAGGGAAGAACATGAATAACATCTCAAGCTAGTACTCCAAGTACTAAGAGAACATCAGCTCTATGCTAATATTAGTAAGTGTGACTTTTTCCATAAACAAGTCCATTACTTAGGCCATGTTATTTCTGAGGAAGGAGTGGTAGTTGAAACTAACAATATTAAATCCATCATGGATTGGCCTACTCCAAAGGATGTATCCGATATCAGATCCTTTATGAGCCTAGTAGGATACTATAGAAGGTTCATAAGGGGATTCTCCAAGATTGGTTTCCTAATCACCTCCCTTCAAAAAAGGAAGTTAAATTCATTTGGAAATCAGAATGTGAAGAACGATTTCAAGAGCTGAAATACCTTCTAACCAATGTGCCTATACTAAATATTGCATACCCAAACAAGGACTTCCTTGTGTGTACAAATGCCTACAAGGAAGGGCTCAGAGGAGTCCTTATGCAAGAAGGACATGTGCTTTGCTAAAAATCCAGAAAATTGAATGAGAATGAAGTGAATTATGTGACCCACAATATGGAATTGGCTGCCATAGTGCATTCTTTAAAAATGTGGAGGCATTACCTCTTAGGTAGAAGAGTTTTACTTATGACAGACTATAGTGGGCTGAGGTATTTGTTTGACCAACCAAAAATTGATGTGAGACAAGCTAGGTGGATGGATCTCCTTAGTGAGTTTTATTTTGAAATCAAACATATCAAAGGAAAGGAGAATAGGGTGGTTGATGCCCTTAGTAGAAGTGTGAATGTGGTTCACTTGGAAGCTGTAAGCACTAATGAATAAAACATCAAATAGAGAGTCAAAATTGCACAAGAAACATATACATTTTTCAATACCGTGACATCATACCTAAAGAAAGATCCCACATGGCTGAAGTATAAAGGCTATCAGATGCTTAATGATGGCCTATTGACTTACAAGGGAAGATTGTATATTTCAAATTGTGACGACTTGAAGAAGTTCATAATGGATGAACTACACAAAAGACCATATAATGGTCATCCTGGTTATCAGAAAATGATCACGACCACTAGGAAGCTATTTTATTGGACCAGAATGAAAAATAAGATAGTTGATTACTTAGCTAAGTGTCTAGAATGTCAGCAAGTCAAGGAAGAGAACCGACACCCAATAGGGTTGTTGCATCCCCTACCAATTTCCGAATGGAAATGGGAAACCATCTCCAAGGATTTCATCACAATATTACCAAGATCAACCCAACATAACGAATCCATCATGGTAGTTGTGGAAAAACTGAGCAAGGATGCTCACTTCATACTCATCAAGTCAAATTGCAAGGAAATAGGTATTGCCAGCATTTTCATGAAAGGTATATTTAGACTGCATGGAATGTCTAAGGAAATTATATCCAACGGAGATACAAAATTTACTTCAAACTTTTGGAAATCTATGTTTGTTGGTTTTGAAACGAAATTTATCTTTAGTACAACCTATCACCCTCAAACTAATATGCTAAAGGAAATGGAACAACAAGTAATTCAAATCAGAAAAAATATGAAGATAGCCCAGGAGAGACAAAAGAGCTATGCAGACATGAAAATGACACCTAGAGAGTTCAAAGCAGGGGATCATGTGTATCTCTGAGTTAGACCTAGGAAAATCTCTTTGAGGATGGGATCTTGTGCCAAGATGGAACCTTCGTATTGTGGACCCTTTGAAGTTTTGGATAGAGTGGGACCAACAACCTATCGACTAGCACTTCCTCCCACAGTGAAGGAACATAATTTTTTCCATGTTTCTTTATTAAAGAAGTATGTACATGACTCTAATCATATTATTGACTAGTTCATTATTCAGGTTGAACCTGAGGGAGAATTCCTGCCAGATCCTCAATGCATAATAGACAGGAAGGAAACCCCACTCAGGAACAAAACCATTGAACATGTCAAGGTGCAGTGGAAACACTTTGGCCCAGATGAGGCTACATGGGAAATGGAGGATGCCATGAAACATGCATATCCATTTTTGTTTACTTCTGTACATACAAAGAACATCGAGGAAAATGTTCCTTTAAGGGGGAGGGTATTATAATACCCCTGTTTCCCCCATTTTTTAAATATAACTATAACTAGACAAGAGACTATAGAGGACTAAATACATGTGAATGTTTGATTTAATGAACCTTTGTATAAAAGGGTCAATGTATGAATTTGTTGTTATTAATAGAAATTGGATATGTGTTGCACAATTTCTGAAAGGGGGAATTTTTCCAAGATAGACCATGGATTCTATGAGAGAGATGGTGAGGGAAACCAAGAATGGCTGAGATGACCCTCACCAAACTAGTACCTAGTAGGTGTAATTGCTCAACAATTATTTGACCCATAAATGAATTACCAGTAAGGCTAGTAGTTGGAAGGCCCTCCTTAAGATTTAATGAGGAGATGGGGCAAGGTACCCATTTGTAAGGCTTCTAGGTCTGACCACAATTTTTGGATTCAGACCCACACAACCTTGTTGAGGAATGAAAGAAAGGAAGTAATTCAGGGGCATAGAGATAGATCGACAAGGAAGTAGAATAGAGAAAACAATATCCAGAGGAGAAGAGAGCATTTTTTGACTCTGGAGTTGAGAGAAAAGATGAGAAGCAAGCTTGTTTTGACTGTAAGAAGCCATGGGAAGGGTATCTCTACAATATGATAAACGAGGTTGACGAGTCACTGAGGAAGTGCTTGTGCAGACCTCCTTGCTTGGTGTAGAGAAATCCAATTGCCAAGATCTCATGGGAGGTGGAGAGCAACCTCCGTCCCTGATTGTCGTGGAGGAAGGGGAAAGAATATCTCTCAAAGCATCATGGTCTAGTTTAGGGGAGGCCAATGGTAAATCTGTTAGGAGTGGTTATGCCTATGGTTGGGTGGAAACAAGCACCCCTTTCAACAATCGCTTCACATTTTCCAGTTCTAATAAGTGTTTTCATACTATGTGTAATACATTGGATGTGATGATAAAATGTCTGTGTTTATGGTTAAGTTTTGCAGTGTTTGAACAATTATTAGAAATCCTCATTTTCTTTTGTAAACTGCTATATTTACATGGTCTTCGATTTACCTTAGTTTAGCCACTAGAGAGTTATGGGATGTGAATCCGCAGGAGAGTCGTGGTAGAATTAACTGAAATTTCTAAGTCCTGTTGACCTTTTTAGTTTACCTTAGCGGGAATTTCAAGTTCAACTCTGTGGGAGAAGGGAATTTACTTCAAAACTTCCACCCATGTGACTGAAGGCTCATACCCATGGCCATAATCATGTCTCGTCTAAGAGATGAGTGTAACCTGGTACCTCAATATGATCCCCATATGAACTAGGGTTGGAAACCGCTCGCTAATCCTGAAAGGAGTGAAACTAATTTGGCTTCAAGAATTTGGGACTTATGATCCCACAATCGTGGAAAATAGCCGAAGGCCAGAGTCACAAAGTTTATCTGAGTCATTGAGAATAGACGGACGCATGTCCATAGATCAAAGACTATCCGAAATTTCAGGTATTTGACGGTGTCAATGTGAAGACATAGGTATGTTAAACGTAGAATGTCGAATGTCGATGCTCAAAATAGAACGTTGAATGCCGAACACTGACATTCAACGTAGAATGTAGAATGTCGAATGCCAAATTTACAAAGTAACATAGATCGTCAATCCTCAGATCCTTCGAGATCCCTCTCAACCATCGATCTAAGGACTTCATTGAGAACCCCTCTTACTTTCCCAACCAACCGGGAACACGTCGTGGAGTGACACGTGGCCCCCTCTTGTCCCCTATAAAATGTCATTCATTGGACTAGAGTCGTGGATGAGAGGATATGTGGTAGGAGATCCTATAGTACAAAGACTTGGTACTCAAGAGGAACTTTACCAAGAGTCTCCAAAGTGTGAAAACTCCCTAAGTCACAAAAGACAAAGTGAAACTCGACCGTCGACAGGTAGAGGACATGTGGCACTATATTTGAGAGTCTGCAGACTTGGCTCTTTGGGAGATTCACAAGGTGAGGAGTTGGTAATCTCTGAAGCCCGAAGTTGTGAATTAATGAGAGCCATGGATATATGGATCTATGGATCTACATGGACAGATCTCAACTGTGAGATTTGAAAGAAGTTAGAAGGTTGGACGTCTAGGGCTAACGCGGTTCACTGACATCATCGAGGGTGATGTGGAACCGAAACTAAGGTGGCACATGTCACAGTGATATGGATGATTCACAGACCCCTTATTCCTATTAGAGCATGACATGTGTCACCTCCCTAACGAGGATAACCCTCGGCCCTCACTACGTGTCAACCTCTAGTTCGTGCTCGCCTGGCCAATGTGGTTGGTGATGTAATAGGGGCTCCGAGAGTCTGGGAATTTGGGAGTTCGGAAGATTTGGGGCATAGTATAGTGGAGGAATGATCAATGTCGATCGTCGAAACATTCAATGTCGATCGCCAATTGTCGAACGCCGAAAATGTAGAATGTCGATTGTTGAGTGTCAAATGTCGAATGTCGATCGTCGAATGGCGAAGACCATGTGGAGATATTTTGGGACTTCGTGGAGTGTTCATGTAGAAAAAAAAGGAGCATTCGGTGCTGAACGCCGAAGACCCCAACTAATAATGCCCGGATAACTTCGGGAGGCCGTATCTTGCAACCCAAAGATTGGATTTGAGCCAGTAACATTTGGTAGAAGGATACAAATGAGTATAAGAGGATGAAGACCTCAGAGAGATGATTTGAGATTATTTGAATGAGCAAAAATTTGATGCCCCATCCCTAGAAATGGTATTTAGGGGTTGGGTGTGTTACATATCCAATATCTTGAATCATGGTTCTTTGTGGTCCAACCCTCTAATCAATACTTGGATGAAATCTCTTCACCCAACCTGTGAGATATCCTCACTCTTGTGTAAGAAAAAGTCATTCTTTTCTCCTACACTCATCACACTAGAAAAATTCCTTCTTTTCTATCATCGACCTTGGTCTCTCACCAAAGTGACTTCCTCTTAAAATCTCTCACAAGTGTATCTCACAAAAGTATCCACTATGTCGACTCCCTCAACATCAGTGTCTTCCTCCTCCTAGATTTGATTTTATAAGCATTATTTAAATCTATTTATAATCTCCAAAGTGATCTACGGTTGATATTTCTTCTCACAATCACTTAAGATTTATATTAAATGCTACATGATATGCATGTTCCTTAAATTACTCAATTCACTAATAAATACAATTTTTTTAATTAATTCCTTTTAACTAAAGTAAACTCAATACTAAAAGATTATTTGACGCCTTCCACATGATAGACACATGCCAATGCAGAAGTACCTATCCGATCCTACCACAAACATCAACAAATCTCAGTTTCGCTCATGAGAAAAATAATTTTATCAACAAAAATGATATGGTTGTTGGCACTGGGGCAGACCTAGGGTTCAACAGTTCAAAAATGCACTAACAAAACCCCAACTACCGACCCTTTTGGAAACACCTGCGAAGCAGATGAAGTATCACTCGAGGTAGAGGCAGGGGGGTTGTAGGACTCAAGTGTCTACAACCAAGCTGGGACACTGATTTGTGATTACAATACTTAACAGAGCACTTAGCCAACAATATGAATTAGTTCTAGAATCTCATTCACATCGCAGATCAAACCCTTAATACATACCAATGCAGTAACAATAAATATCAAGTACTTCCCGTCACTTAGCAGATAGCTTTAGATAAGATCTAGCATTCATTCACAACATTAAGCACTAAGCTACAACATCAGATGCATTCATTATACATAACATCAACAACACTAAGCAAATAATCACATAAGCAACATCGCACAAAGCATATAAAGACACAAGATATATGTGGTTCACCCCAGTGTGGGGCTATGTCCACCAACTTCTTCTTATTCTTCTTTATCAGTCTTCAATCTCCTTACATTCATATTCTTATGTGCACAAAGCCACAGAGCCAAGCCTCGCACTGGACAGGTGATCTATGCACAATGCACTAGATCAACCTTCCTCAAAATCAGGTCAAGGCACAGAGCCAACTCCTCGATAGCACAAAGAACTTACACAATGATTGCACTTAGCTTTGAAAGCCCTAACACATTCTTGCACAAAGCCAACTACTCATGCACTAAGCCGATCACAAGTAAATAGTAACTACTTCTTACATCCTTAGCTATCTATTTATACATTACAAAAAGGCCTAAGCATGGGTAAACCCATGGGCTGACATCCCAAAACCCGTTACATAAACCCTAAAATCCCTTTTCTTGGTCCACAAGACTGCAAAACAAGCGAGATCCCATGATCTCCACTCTACCTAGGCACTCCATCTTTGACCATCCTATCAAAGTGCCAAAAGTGGTCAAACATGACCAATGTTTTCTCAAAACTTGGTCAAGTGCCAATAGGCCCCTAACACTCACCTGTGACTCGTCCTGAGTCACTTAGATTAGGGGAGGGATGCTTCGAAGGCCTTGAGATTAGCTTGAGCTGCCTCGAATTTCTACTTCGCTAGAGCCTCCTGCTCGAGGAAATCCTGAATTACATGCTCTGTAATAGGCCCTTCCATGCATTGCTCCACCATCACAACTACTTGGTCTAGCTGAGAGCCTTGGCCTTCAACCTATTAAAAAAGAATACAGGCTTTGTCTTGTATCGACTTGAGTCTCTGGGTCACCTCCATGACTTTTCTCTAGATAGCAGTAACCTGTTGCTGGACTGTGCGTTGTTCCTGTGATCGCTTCATTTTATTGACTGCAGTAAGAAGCTTCATCTACACTTGCACGGTGGATGCCTGGTGCTTGACCTCCTGGATCTATGCTTCTAGTTTCTTCAGCTCTGGGTCTTTTGCAAGGCGTTCATAGGTATTCACACTCCAATCACTTAGTTTCTTACACTCTCAGGTGAGTTCCCTGATTATTTCTACTACGTTCCGGGCAGCTTCCTCCCTTTGGTCACACACTTCTTGTGGAGTTCTCGACACTTCTTATATTTCCAGCTCCATTACTCTTGCTTGAAGATGCTGAATGGCTTTGATGAGCTTCCCCACTTGCATCTCATTTGACTCTGGTTCCTCCTGTGCCAAGCCCAACATAGAGAAAATTGATTTAGTCACTGCCTCTTTGACCACAGTCTTCTTTGCGAGCAATTGATCTTTTTCTCTCTGCATCTTCGCTTTGTCCTCCTCGAACATCGCCCTGATTTCATCCTTCTCCTACTGTGCAACTCAAATTTTCTCTAAGACCTCCTCCTTTTCTTGCTTTGTAGATTCTGTAGTCTTCTCCTTTTCTTCTTGGACACAATGAATTCAAGCCTCTGTTGCATATGCTAACCATCGTAATTGGGTGGGCTCATCCCCCAATTCTACAATTTCCGCTGAAGAAGGGACAGTGGGTACTGCACGGCTCAAATGGATAGCTTGTTGTATGTTCTTGAGCGCCTTCTCTCTTATGTCATACAATGTTTCTTTCTTTGCTTCATGTCTCTGCAGGATATCTTCTGAGGCATCCTGCATGGCTAAGATGATGAGATTGACATCATCCACTGTGAGGACATTCTTTGACTTAGGCTTATTGGCTCAGGTCTTCTTTCGTGTTAAGGGTTTATGTAGGGAAACCTTCCTTTTCTTTGATGTTTCAGCCTCTGTAAGGGGATTCTTTGGCGGTGTAACTTTTCCTTTTTCTTGTTTTTCTCCTTCTTCCTCTCCTTCTTCTTGGTTCAGTTCATATCCTCCTCCTCCTATAGGTGAGTCCAACCTACTTTCCTCTGAGGTGTTGTCCTCCTCACTGGTTTCTATGTTCTGCACTTCCTCTTTTTTCTTCTTTTTCTTCACGCTAGTCTTTCCATCATGTTCGACTTGAGTGACCAAGGGGCTTCCGATGATGTCAGGATCAGAGAGCTCTGCATATTGCATAGATACAAGGAACTCTGCTGGCCATTCTTTGGTGATCTCCTCCATGTCTTCCTCGTCATCTTGTAATAGGACTGTAGCTCCTCCTTACTTTCATCCCTACGCGTGGTGATGTAGATAAAGCGTTGATCTACGTGGAACTTTTCTAATGGCATGTACTGATGCAAAGTGTTCAAGGTCATTCGTGGAAATGCTTCAATGACGTGCTTTAGCTGTAATTAGTAAGAATGAAACATCACGTTCAATTTCCATTTCTTTGCCATATCATTTGTATACCACAAGGTGGAAGAACCTTGTGGCCAACAACTCTGATGACTCAACTTCTGGGAAGGTTGCTCCTTCCAACATTTTCCAAGAAACAAATGCGATCAATATCATTAGCCAACTTAAATGAAACTCATATCCATGATCTTGCGCTTCGCGATAGTCCTTCTCCAACTCATTGACAAGGTAACTCACCCAGTTCATTTGCATGTCTTCTTTGCACTTCCCTGCGAGGTCTACTACAAAACCCATGACCTGCGTCGGGCAGTTATTTCTGATGAGCTTACCAGCTATAAGATGACAAGCTAGGTGCACTGCTCCATCCTGGATGGAGGCTACCTTGTAGCCTCACTTTCCCTTATCTATATCGTCGTAGTGTACCTTTATACGTTTTTCTAGGGAGCAATCTGAAGTCTTCCCTAGGTAGAACTAGTGAGGGTTCAATCCATTCATAATCAATCTTATGATGAGGTGGATCAACATTGGATCCATAGTGATGTGCCTATCAAGCCAAAGATACCCTCCATGGTAGCACGACGAGAGGATTTTAACACAAGCGTTAACCTCCTTATGTCGCCCGAAGTGGGGTATCTTCATTACATTCAAGATCATTGATTGCGTGGGCTCCTTTATCCATGGCTGGGAGACTATGCGCAACTTCTTCCCAGTCGTCTTCATCAAGTACCTAAATGGTGCAAGCATCGCATAGTTCTTCCTATCTCCGAGGTTGAATTCGTTTTTCTTCAACACTAGGATATGTCCTAACTGAGCTCCAACTATGCGTATCCCCTTCGGGATGTACGCGGTGATCAATGTGTACTCGAAATCCCATGGGATGCTATCACGATTAGTCATGCCAACCAAAGGTGGGATGTAGTTCGGAAATACTGACAGGATCTTCTTCGCATTATCCAGATCATCACGATGCTTGCTTCATTTCTAAACAGTGCGGCTAAAATGTCGTCCAGTTGATGGAGATGCTTGCAATCTGCCAATCGATGATGCTAGTATTCCCACATACATGACTCTCTCAGTCATTAGGTCTACAATTATTTCCTCCACAGAGTTCTCTACTGCACTACATTTGCCTGACATTCACACTTGTAATTAAGTAATTTGAGTAGGTGAACGAACAAGCATGATACTCAAATGGATGGCGAGGTCTAGAAATCACAATGCCGTATGCAATCAATTCTCTATTAGTTCAGATATCTTTGTTTTCAAAAAGTGGTCTCGGCGCAACGTCTGACAGATTAAATAAACAACATTGTAACATATTCCTTCACCATTGAAGGAATGCCTTAATAAATATGAATTCATCTATTATGGGGTTTTATCAACGGTCCAATGGCGATCGTTCCGGCAATAACTACATTTCTAGCCATTCTAGAGAGTCATTCTAATGGTCAAGGCACCTCCAATGGTCATATAGCTTTGTCGTAGCGAAGTCCCATTCTGTGTTGTTCTACTATTCTGGCGGGGTTCAAGTTCTTCAATCCTTCCTCCTGCGAAGTCTTCTCTGGAGTTTCTCGTAGTTTTTCTAACTTGGATTTCTTCTTACTAATCTTCCTTGCCTTCTTTCCTGTGATCCGAGTCTCTGGAATCCTCTTTCCATTCTTATTCTTATCTGTTCTTAGTGTAGTGACTTTGTGCTGCTGATTTTCTTTCAAATGGTTCAAAGATAATACCTCTTTGCTTGCTAGGTCTTGGGTGGACATAATTTCTTGTTGCATGGAGAGGTCCTTTAAACCTTGTTGTTCTCTTTCAAAGTTGACAACTACTTCTCTTTCATTCTGTTTCTTCAACTAAACTCCTCGTTCTTCTATCAGTCGATCTGTTCTTTGAGCTATGAAATCCCTTAATGCCTATTTTTTCTTTTCTATAGCTTCCTCTTCTGCTTTCCTTCTGATCTGATCTTTCTCAATCCAAGTATTTCCTAATAAAAGAGGGAGATGGGCCCTTTTCTCAACAAACCTAATAACTTCAAAGTCCTCTTCTCTTGATGTTTCATGAGAAACCATAGGTATATGAGTAACTCTTCCACATAGGGTTATCATGTTTCCTTTAAACAAGCCTATCCTTCCCAATGAAGGTATTGTAGCAGGCTTTCCCAAAATTTCCCAAGTTCTTTTTGGCATAATATTCACATGTGTTTCTTCATCCAGTACACAGTCTATGTCGTAGTTTTGTATCCTTGCAACTATGCACTATTTTTCTTTCAGGATCTCTCATAAACTAATGTCTCTGTGATCATCCATTTATTCTTTTAACTATATTAACATAGTCTGATCTTTCTCTGTATGATTTTCACTCTCTTGACCTTCTTTATAGTTTTCTTGTCTCTTATTCATCTTTTCAACTTTAGCAATAATTCTTGGGAAATCCTCAACTTCATGACCAATGGATTTTCAACAAAGAAAAATAGGACATGTACTAGGGAATTCCGTAGAAGGATGTCTCGATCTTCTACAATTATAACACAGTGTCAATCCTCTCTTTCTTTTAAATGATCCCCAACCTCTCCCATACTACGCACTGGGATCACATTACTGTACCTGCAAAAAATTCTTCCTAGGTTCCTGTATCCAATCATTAGTCCAAAAATTCTTTCTATTCATAGGAATAACATATTTTTCTCTATTTCTATCAAATTTATTCAGATCAACTCTTTATTCTATCTATCAAAATCTATCAAACATACCTAGATTCATATTTTCGAAGAAAACATTTCCACTTATATTACCTTTACTAGAGCACAAAGCTTTAAGATCTTACCTCCTTCTTTCAGATCCAGTTTCTTTCTTAGCACAGATCTTCGCAATCCAAGTAGAATATTGCGCACTACAACAACAGATCTACACACAAAGCTTTCTCTTTTCTTCAGTTCCCAGCAATCATAGTTTCAGGTCCTAGCAACGGAACCAATTGTTGGCATAGGGAAGACCTAGGGTTCAACGCTTCAACAACACACCAGGAAAACCTTAACTACCAACCCTTTCGGCAACACCTGCGAAGTAGATGAAGTCTCACCTGAGGTAGAGGCAAGGGTGGTTGTAGGAATCAAGTGTCTACAACCAAGTTGGGACACAGATATGTTATTACAATAGTTAACATAGAACTTAGCCAACAATATGCATTAGTTCTAGATTCTCATTCACATCGCAGATCAAACCCTTAATACAGACCAACAGAGTAACAATAAAGATCAATTACTTATCATCACTTAGTACATAGATTTAGATTAAATCTAGCATTCATTCACAACATCAAGCACTAAGATACAACATCAAATGCATTCATTATAGATAACATCAACAACACTAAGAAAATAATCACATAAGCAACATCACACAAAGCATATCAAAACACAAGATATACGTGGTTCACCCCAGTGTGGGGATACGTCCACCAATTTCTTCTTCTTCTTCTTTATTAGTCTTCAATATCCTTACATTCATTTTCTTCTGTGCATAAATCCACAGAGCCAAGCCTTGCACTGGACATGTGATCTACGCACAACATACTAGATCCAACTTCCTCAAAATCAGGTCAAGGCACGGAGCCAACTCCTCAATAGCACATAGCACTTACACAGTGATTTCACTTAGCTCTGTAAGCCCTAACAAATTCTTTCAAAAGGCAACTAGTCATGCACTAAGTTGATCACAAGTAACTAGTAACTACTTCTTACATCCTTAGCTATCTATTTATACATTACACAAATTCCTAAGCATGGGTAAATCCATAGGACGACATCCCAAAACCCGTTACATAAACCCTAAAATCCCTTTTCTTGGTCCACAAGCTCACAAAACAAGCGATATCCCGCGATCTCTTCTTCACCTGGGCGCTCCATCTTCGACCAACCTGTCGAAGTGACAAAAGTGGTCAAACATGACCAATGTTTCCTCAAAACTTGGTCAAGGGCCAACAATGGTTTAAAATCATTTTCTCAACATACAAGATATGGTTTTTAGACTTATCTGGATGTTTGTTTCTCCTAGAAATCAAATACATGTAGTATCACTCCCAACTCCAGATGAAGTATGGACCAAATCAGAGGTCCTATTTGGCATAAAGGAAGATTGTAAAGAATTCATGCCAGAGAATTCCAAGACAAAGCCCACATAAAATCCACAGGAAGGACAAGCTTCTTAGGTTCCTCCTGAAGCAGATTTCAGAGACAAGAACAAACTTCTAAACTTCCTCAGATCAAATTTCAGATTTGATTTTTGAATCAGATTCAGAAGTACATGAGCATTCATGTGTCGATCTAGAACCAAGACTTAAATGGGCACAACCCATCCTACCGACAACCATTTATCTTTCATATGATCTCGCCAATCCTAGAAGGATGTGATCCCAATTTGATGGAGATCCACATGCTCTCACAACCATAGAACCAATAATTCCCATGCATTGATACATGGTTTTGGAATCCGACCGTCTGACCCATGCAAATGATGAAGGAAATACATATTGGAAAATTGCCATGAATGAAGGGGATTTTTATCTTCTTCCTTCCAATCAAAGAAATTGGATAGATACATGCATCTCACTCGTTCATTTACTTCATCATATCCATACACACATCTACATTTTCATCAAAACCTTCATCGAGTATAGGTTTCAAGCTTTGCAAGGCCTCCTTGGGGTGAATAACACAGTTTCCTAATGACTATCCTCTTCTTTTCAGCATTGTATCTTGAGGGAGGATTTTTCACATGAGGTTTTCCCTCTTTCCTATTGTTTTATTCCATTTTTTTAATAAATTCATTGTAAAATGGGTACCTAAAATGGCTTCTTTCCGAGACCAATCATACTCCTTAGTAGTCATTCAGAGGGGTATTGGAGATATTACACAACCACCTAGTATTTCCCATCCTATGTTTATTTGTCTATGTTGAGGGCACCCTTAGTTAGAGATATTCTCCCCTAGATGAAAATATTTCCCCCTAGATGAGGGTGCCACCTCTTTTTCAGTCATTACTCAATTGTACGTCAGTTAGACTAGCGAAGTCAAATCATGCATGGAAACCTTAGTATTATAACCAAGTTTTGCATTCTCACCTTGGGATCATCACCAAGAGGGAATACTCACCTTTGGATCATCACTAGGAGACTACACTTGACACCCATGAGGCTAGGAGGGTTCACCACATGTGCGGGCATGAGATTCTCTCCACTCCACTTTTCTAGACTTGTTAGTTGATGGTTTCATCGTCAACTAACTAGGACTTGGTGGTATTTCACTCTGGTTTTTGTCAGTGTGTGTCCACATCTCTCTAGAAGACTACTATGGCACATTAGTTTAAGCATGTAGCTTATATCTATTGTAAATTATTCACTCTTTGAGTGTGGATTGTGTGGAATACAATTCTTTCATTCTTTCTCTCCAATTCTTCTCTTCTTCTCTCAACATTGCAAGTTTTGTGTTCATTATTGCTAGCCAGATTCTCTATGTAGGTTTCACTACAATTTCACATTCAAGACATAATTTGATGCATGATTTTATGATATAATCCTAATAAATCCATATGGGCATGGGTCTAACAAAGGTGCTTCAAGCTCATGTGAAAGAAAACTTCAAGGTTGGCATGGGCCTAACAAGGGCATGCCAAGCTCATGTGAAAGATAACTTCAAGGTTGGCATGGGTCTAACAAGGGTGTGCCAAGCTCATGTGAAAGATAACTTCAAGGCTAGCATGGGTCTAACAAGGGCTTGTCAAGCTCATGTGAAATATAACTTCAAGGTTGGCATCATTTCAACAAGGGTGTTTCAAGAAGTGAAATACGATTTCAATGTTTTTCAAATGGTTGAGATCAAAATTTAAATAATTTGGATGTCATTCTTGAGACTAATAGATAAGGTGGGTGTTAAGGAATTGCGAATGTAACTTGTACCCTATTAATGTGACACTAAGGTTCATAAGTATTCACAAATCAAACAAAGAATCTATTATTAGCAAAAATAAATAAAGATAACTTCAAGGCATTAGAGTAGATGAAAAAACAAGATACAATTATAAAAAGATCAACCCCAAAAATGTAGAATTACATTTTTAACTACACTGTTTGTATTAAAATGCAATCCCATATTATACAAAAGTGTTGTGCACCATAGAGAAATTGTTTGTTGTTTATGCATGCAAGAGTGGATGGAATCTATAATGTGGTGCCACATACCTATATTGTTATTACTACATAATGAAATATAAGAAATCAATAACATAATGTGGAACCCAATTTTTGGGGAAATGGATGTTTAAAGGAGGTTTTGTTTAGGAGTCTCAATGAAACTCTATGGAAGAGAAATGATAGAATATCAACACTCAATCTAGGAGTCACAAAGGTGGGCATTTTTAGTAGTCATTGGCAAGGACTGGTGTTTATTAAAACCCTTGGGATTGGCATAAGAAGTCGTTGACAATAGAAAAGACAGTCATCGACAATGGTCAATATTATGGCCAACAACAAAATCGTGGATTGGATCAATGACATATGAAGACTTGTCATCATCCTTAGAAATATCTTCTATTGTTAGTGTTGATTATGCTAACAATGACCCTTGAAAACCTGTTGACATTGACTATATCAATTTAGTTAGTGTTGACCATTTGAAGGACATTAGTGACACCTAGAAACAAGCATTAAATCATTGATATCTAGAGTATATGATAAATATTGTTTTGATAAACATTGTTAGTTGTCATCTTAAACACCAAGTGTGGTAGTAATCTTTCTAACTATCAATGTCAATGTAAAGTTATAATAATGTTCAAATGAAGAAATTGAATGGTTGGAGAGTTAGATGTATTGTACATTGGGGTACTCTAAACCTAATGTGAATTTGTTGTCAATTCTCTCTCTATCTCTTTTATGTGGGTGAATTTAAATTTGTAAATATGTTTGTCTACAAAAAATAGATGTGTCTATGTGATTGATTATTAATTTCTCTCGAATATTATTGTTTCAACTAATATTTGAAATTAGATTCTTCTATTCCTTAGAATATAACATTGGTTTCATTGTCAATTATAACAAATGAAGACTTGTCATCATCCTTAGAAACACTGTTTGTCATTAATGTTGATTTGGTTGACAATGACCCTTGAAAACTTGTCAACATCGACTATATTGATTTAGTTAGAGTTAATCATTTGAAAGCCATTAATGAAAACTAGCAACACGCATCAACACTAATGTAAAGTATATAATAATAAAAGTTATTTTTGTCAACTTAAGTTGTCATAAAAAACAACAGGTGTGGTAATAGTCTTTCTAGTTACCAATGCCTAATGCAAAACTATAATAATATTCAAACTAAGACATTGACATTGCGATACTATAAACCTAACATGATTTTGTTGTCAATTATTTCTCTATCTCTTTTCTATTTGGATGAATGTATATGTGTAAGTGTTTGTGCATAAAGGTAAATGAGTAAATGTGGATGAATGAATATTAGTAAGTGTTTGTGCATAACAGTTAAATGTATAAACCTAACATGATTTTGTTGTCAATTATTTATTTATCTCTTTTCCATGTTGATGAATGTACATGTGTAAATGTTTATGCATAAAGTAATAATATTCAAACTAAGACATTGAGATAAACCTAACATGATTTTGTTGTAAATTATTTCTTTTATCTCTTTTCTATGTGGATGAATGTACATGTGTAAGTGTTTGTGCATAAAGTTAAATGGGTAAGTGTAGATGAATGAATATTAGTAAGTGTTTGTGCATAAAAGTTAAATATATAAACCTAACATGATTTTGCCAATTATTTTTCTATCTTTTCTATGTGGATGAATGTACATGTGTAAGTGTTTGTGCATAAAGTAATAATATTCAAACTAAGACATTGACATCGAGATACTATAAACCTGACATGACTTTGTTGTCAATTATTTCGCTTATCTCTTTTCTATGTGGATGAATGTACATGTGGATGAATGCACATGTGTAAGTGTTTGTGCATAAAGTTAAATGGGTAAGTGTGAATGAATATTAGTAAGTGTTTGTGCATAAAAGTTAAATGTATAAACCTAACATGATTTTGTTGTCAATTATTTATCTATTTCTTTTCTATGTGGATGAATGTACATGTGTAAGTGTTTGTGCATAAAGTAATAATATTCAAACTAAGACATTGAGATACTATAAACCTAACATGATTTTGTTATCAATTATTTCTCTTATCTCTTTTCTATGTGGATGAATGTTTGTGCATAAAACTTAAGTTGTCATAAAAAACAACAAGTGTGGTAATAGTCTTTATAGTTACCAATGCCTAATGTAAAACTATAATAATATTCAAACTAAGACATTGACATTGCGATACTATAAACCTAACATGATTTTGTTGTCAATTATTTCTCTATCTCTTTTCTATTTGGATGAATGTATTAGTAAGTGTTTGTGCATAAAACTTAAGTTGTCATAAAAAACAACAAGTGTGGTAATAGTCTTTCTAGTTACCAATGCCTAATGTAAAACTATAATAATATTCAAACTAAGACATTGACATTGCGATACTATAAACTATAGTCTTTCTAGTTTATAATGATTTTGTTGTCAATTATTTCTCCATCTCTTTTCTATTCGGATGAATGTATATGTGTAAGTGTTTGTGCATAAAGGTAAATGAGTAAATGTGGATGAATGAATATTAGTAAGTGTTTGTTCATAAAAGTTAAATGTATAAACCTAACATGATTTTGTTGTCAATTATTTATCTATCTCTTTTCTATGTTGATGAATGTACATGTGTAAATGTTTATGCATAAAGTAATAATATTCAAACTATGACATTGACATTGAGACACTATAAACCTAACATGATTTTGTTGTCAATTATTTCTCTTATCTATTTTCTATGTGGATGAATGTACATGTGGATGAATGCACATGTGTAAGTGTTTGTGCATAAAGTTAAATGGGTAAGTGTGAATGAATGTTAATAAGTGTTTGTGCATAAAAGTTAAATGTATAAACCTAACATGATTTTGTTGTCAATTATTTCTCTTAGCTCTTTTCTATGTGGATGAATGTTTGTGCATAAAACTTAAGTTGTCATAAAAAAACAACAAGTGTGGTAATAATCTTCTAGTTACCAATGCCTAATGTAAAACTATAATAATATTCAAACTAAGACATTGACATTGTGATACTATAAACCTAACATGATTTTGTTGTCAATTATTTCTCTATCTCTTTTCTATTTGGATGAATGTATTAGTAAGTGTTTGTGCATGAAACTTAAGTTGTCATAAAAAACAACAAGTGTGGTAATAGTCTTTCTAGTTACCAATGCCTAATGTAAAACTATAATAATATTCAAACTAAGACATTGACATTGCGATACTATAAACCTAACATGATTTTGTTGTCAATTATTTATCTATCTCTTTTCTATTTGGATGAATGTATATGTGTAAGTGTTTGTGCATAAAGGTAAATGAGTAAATGTAAATGAATGAATATTAGTAAGTGTTTGTGGATAAAAGTTAAATGTATAAACCTAACATGATTTTTTGTCAATTATTTATCTATCTCTTTTCTATGTGGATGAATGTACATGTGTAAATGTTTGTGCATAAAGTAATAATATTCAAACTAAGACATTGAGATACTATAAACTTAACATGATTTTGTTGTCAATTATTTCTCTTATCTCTTTTCTATGTGGATGAATGTACATGTGTAAGTGTTTTCGCATAAAGTTAAATGGGTAAGTGTAGATGAATGAGTATTAGTAAGTGTTTATGCATGTATAAACCTAAAATGATTTTGTTGTCAATTATTTCTCTATCTTTTCTATGTGAATAAATGTATATGTATAAATGTTTGTACATAAAGTAATAATATTCAAACTAAGACATTTACATTGAGAAACTATAAACCTAACATGATTTTGTTGTCAATTATTTATCTTATCTCCTTTTTAACATGATTTTTTTGTCAATTATTTCTCTTATCTTTTTTTATGTGGATGAATGTACATAGATAATTTCCTTTTTAACATGATTTTGTTGTCAATTATTTCTCTTATTTTTTTTTATGTGGATGAATGTACATAGGTCAGTGTTTCAGCATAAAGTTAAATGGATAAGTGTGGATGAATAAATATTAGTAAGTGTTTGTACATAAAAGTTAAATATATAAACCTAACATGATTTTGTTGTGAATTATTTCTTTATCTCTCATGTTGTGAATTATTTCTCATCTCTTTTTTCTGTGGATGAATACATGATTTTGTTGTCAATTATTTCTTTATCTCTCATGTTGTGAATTATTTTTCATCTCTTTTTTCTATGTGGATGAATACGCATATGTACGTGTTTGTGCATAAAGTTAAATGGGTAAGTGTGGATTATGTTTGTGCATAAAGTTAAATGGGTAAGTGTGTTCTCATCTCTTTTTTCTATGTGGATGAATACACATATGTACGTGTTTGTGCATAAAGTTAAATGGGTAAGTGTGGATTATGTTTGTGCATAAAGTTAAATGGGTAAGTGTGGATGAATGAATATTACTAATTGTTTGTGCATAAAATTTAAATGTATAAATGTGATTGGTATTAAGTTTTTTCTTTAAATATTGTGATTGGTATTAAGTTCTTTCTTTAAATATTGTGATTGGTATTAAATTCTCTTTAAATATTATTGTTTTAAATATTATTATTTCAATTAATATTTTAAGTTAGATTTTTGTATTTTCTAGAATACAATATTTGTTTGGTTGTCAGTTGTAACAAATTTGAAACTTGAAAAATAAAAGATACATATACATGGTGACTCAGAGAGATTAAAGAGTGATGGAACCAAAATGTTCAAAACTCTCTTCATGGATGATTTTAAGGATGGAAAATTATTTTAAAATGTAGAAATCTTGGCGAATCTTACTAATCCTTAAGATGCCAACTATAAATGATTGGCGATATTTTTGTAAAAATATTCAAATTTCTAAGGATTTTATATAGTTTTTATAAAATTTTGGCAATTTTTAGGGTAAAATAATTTTATCCTATAGAATTTGGCATTTTTAAAATAGTGAATCTCATTTTGAAAAAACCATGAAAAATTAGCCCATGAGCAAAATTTAGCCCCTAAAATCATCCCTAACTCTCTCAGCAATTATGCACACACAAACAATATATGTCTTGCATATAGATCAAGGATACATTCTTTTTACAGAAATTATTAAGAAGTTCTTTTATCAATTTTTGAAGTTATTAAGAAATTTTTAATGTATAATCAAAATGGAAAAAGATTTGAATTATATTTTTTTAACTAATTGATAGGTATCTGTCAAATTTGAAATAATAATCAAACTAAACTCTACATTGATCAACTACCTTATTACCTATGTAAACTGAAACACTTAAATCATACTTAATCTCTTAGAATAATTTGTAGAAATATTTAGAAATTTTTTGTGAAGGTTACTGACCAACTGCCCTACTACCTGTTAACTGTAACACTCAAATCATACGTAATCTTCAGCGAACAAATCTCTACGAGTGGTTTGAGGAAATCTTTGAAAGAATTTTGTGAAGGTTAGGGTATTGAAGAGAGAACATCAGTTGACGATGTAAGAAGAAGGCTCTACGCTGATTTGCACGAGGATTTTTTTGGGTGCAAAAACGACGCTGTTCATAATTTTTTTTTATCGAAAAAGGAGTTGACCACGTTATTGCTAAACAACCACCACTGAGAAGCCCTCGAGACAAATAAGAAGTAAATCCATAACGTTTTGGTTGATTAAATACTAACTACAAGGAATTTAAAGATAGCATGGAAGAGAGGAAAAGATAGCATAGATTCGTTGGTAGCACACATGGAAGAGAGGAAGCTCTAGTTGAGGCTCAATGGTGAAGTATGTATGACATTACCTAATAGAGGATAGATATAGGGCCTAATACAACAAGTTGGGATAGGTTAGATTAGATAGAAACGGTTGAATGGTTAATAAGATAGATAATCTATTCATCTTTGTATTATCCACAATTGATAGTATAGATAGAAAATGGACATGAACAAATAGTGATAGTATAGATAGAAAATGGACATGAACAAATAGTAGTCCAAATTTAGAATTTCATGGAACTACTTGTTGAGTTTTATAGACGAAAGAGAAACAAGTGTAAAAAAATATTGTAGAGACAATAAAAATGAGTAATGAACTAATGATAGAAGAAACTACTTTCACAAAGTTGGTAGGCATAGCTTGTGAAATTTATTGACCACTAATGATAGAAGAAACTACTTTCACAAAGTTGGTAGGCATAGCTTGTGAAATTTATTGACCATGCTAATCAAATAGAAGTTAAAGAAGAGAACACTTAAGGACCTCCTGCAATGAGAATTAGAAGTTATGCACAATTCAAAAATACCACCAAGGACACACATCTATGCAATAATGTCTAGAAATTAAAGTCTACCTTCAAACCTTCCTATATTTGAAAGGAATAACAATCCAAAGAGACCACTACTAAAAGTTTTTGTGAACATTTTTAGTGTTAATGTATGGAACAAAATTTTCAAAATATAATTTGTAAAAACTTTGCAATTGGGAGTGGAGGTTTCTTTTGAGGCATTAGGCCAACAAGCAAAAGTTTTTGTGTATCTTTTAGGCCAATAGGGAGTGGTTTTTATGGAGGGTTATTTTTGGTGAACCTATACAAATATGAAATGCTTGTGCATTGTTGATATTTGGTACCACTTGCAAAAATTGGCCACTGGGCGGGCCATATAGTCTTTAGTGATCATGGTAAAAATGGAGCACTAGTGCACATTGTTAACATGGGTGCATTGCAAGGCCAATGTACGTGGTTTTTTGGATACCCTTTGCTGAAAAATTGATGCTCTTTGGTATACACAAATCAACAATGCTTTGATATATAAATAAAGCACAAGTGTACTTTTGACTTCTAACATCCCCATTATAATCCCCGGTTTAATTAATGCATTATATATATGGCCAAGTGATGCATATGAAAATTGTATTTCTCAAATTTAATAAATAAAATGTGATGCCAATTGCATTTCTCAATTTTAATAAATAAAATGTGATTCTCGTTGTTGGGGGACATGGACAGAGAGGGGGTTTACTAATCCACAAGAGAGGAGGTGTCTAGAAAAAGTGGTTTCTATCCATTAATTTAATTCCCAAATCCTTTTTCTTGATTTTAATGTTTTGAGTTAACCTTATGATTTTCCTTGAATGTGGAAGAGCACAATCATTGAATACCTGTAAGAGGGTGGGTGTGAGGCATCAAATCCCATAATTATTGGAAATATGGGGCTAAGTACGATCGATTTGAGGAAGATTGTAAGTTAAGAAAACAACGAAAGGAGAGGAAAATTTGTATGGCCAAAGGGGGACAATTTGGACATGCACATTTTTGCATGGGAAGCAAGAGAACAAGGAAGGAGAAGTGCATTGAAACTGGAGAAACAATGGAGGGAGAATTCTAGAGCATTTGTGGAGCTGAAGACTGAAGAATCAAGTTGTCAAGCTTGCAAAAGAATTGTGTTTTTAGGCTAGAAGAGTGAACTCCTGTGAGAGTTGCACCATAGTAGCAAGCTTTTTGATGTTGTTTTCCTAGTAGTTTTCCTAGCAATGAGTTCTCTTGAGTTCCCAATAGTGAGATTCCTGATTACCAATCAAGAGAGACCCTGATAAATGAATGGAAAACCCGACGGATTGAGAGCAATGAATGGGTAAATTCCTTGGGTTGTGAAGGTCAAGAGGAAGAGCGATGGAGGAAACTCAGGATATCTGTAAGAGAATACTAGTGGGTTGTGGGATTTTTTAAGATGTGAGTGGAAATTGAGAGACCACCCTCTCTTGTGGATTCCTAGCCCCAGCTCGATGGTGAATTGTTGTGGAGATCTAGAAAAAAAGTCTATGGTTAGGTAGAACGTCCGTCCCAAGTAGCTGGTTGCACAACTATTTTCAAAAGATAAGTGTTTATCTATTTTTATGAGTTATTTTATGATATTAACTGCTATGCATTTTACTATGTATATGATAATGAATTATATGTTGTCGTGATGAATATATTAGCTACATTCATGTTTATTTAGAGTGTTGTAGATACATTTAATTAATGGTATCAACAAATGGTTAAATCCATGTGTTTTCCTATAGTTTGTAATCTACATGAAGTTCATTACTTTGAATCTATATGATACACTACCATATTTTTTTTAATCTATTTTTATGTGAATTCCACAAGTAATACCGCTCAACTGAGTTGGGGAACGTTACATGACTTATGAAGAACCATTCCCTTTAAGATTTATTGATACATATATGGGTACTCACATCCTTTATGAGCCACATGATCTAATTTATTTTTTCTCATTCTTCCCATTATAGAATCGATGCACTTAGGACATGGTGAAACTCTTATGTAGATTATATGGTGGTGCATCAATGCAATTGTTATTATAAAGCATTGATGCCAAAATTATGGTAGTGCATTGGTGTGAAATTAATGTAAAAGCATCCCAATGTTGTCCTCTTTAGTGTAGAGTTTCTTTTGCTGGATATCTCAGAAAACATTGAAAACCAATCCCTTTCACTTCCATGAGAAGCTTCCAAGGCCTTAGCATTTCTTCATATACCTATAACAATAATCAAATGAAACATACATGTCATAATCCTTTCTATGCAATCATTATTGCATCAACATGAATTTCTAAATTCATAACTAAAGCACATATATTCTAAATACAAGATACAATATGCAATTTCAACCTAATACTCATATGCATAAACATATGTTCACTTAATATGGATACCACATGTGAGATTCATATTATTGTCTTCTTTGACACACCTATCATATATTTCCTCTTGATCTAAGCAAGCATATGCCATGCTTTTGATGCAATAGATTCATTCAATTCTCCTCTTTCTTGCATCCATTCAACCTTACAAGCTTAGGCATCCCCTTTTTTTCCAAATAGTGTCTTAAGTGATCCATCATTTACCAAGGCTTTTACATGCAATAAGAGCATAGATTTCCAAAGTATTATTGCTAAGGAATTCCACTTGCAGCCTCAAAATAATTGTTGTCTCAAGAATATCAAGGAATAACACATGGTTCTCGTGTCATCACAATAACATCCTCCTAGTGAATTGAATATTATAGGAACCATCATTTGTCTTCATTAGAGAGATCCATAATCTCATTCGTACCATAAATATACAATTACCATGATATATTATCATCAATTTTTCAATCATTTTTTTTACTCTTTCTGATAGTATAATTAGATTAACCAATATGAGATCCCTCTCATATTGTTGGCCTTTGCATGTTAAAGTAACTAGTCTTCATTATGGGCTCACTACCATGTACATATCTAGAAAATATACATACAATATGTCCTTTATGGAGATTTCATTCAACCAAACAAAACACAAGTGTTCATGCATACAATATTTTCAATAGCACATGAAATGATCACAAAATTATGTCATGTCAATAATTCAATGATTTTCAGATATTAACAATTTTATTGCAATGAAATATTGTTCATCATATACACATTATAAAAATAATCATGAATTCTCACAATGTATCCAAATAAGAGAAAAATATCCACTTGATTCATACTAGCATTAAATTGAATACCATATCATAGTGTCATCAATCCAAAATGAAAATTGGAAGGCTTAGACAATGCCTCAACACCTTACCTACATAATTCTTATTCAACCATTTGGATACATTCCTTGATCCAGGTGGACATCGGTGGCCACCCACCTCTTCCTGTAGCTTAGCATAGTTCTCCATATTGGAAGATTTTTATCTACAATTTTTTAAGTCCTAAACTTCTAGGTCCTTTTTGAGCCCTTGAACGATTGTTTTTGGCCATTCGTGAGCCTGAGGTGGCCATAGCCTACTAATGTTTTCCAAGAATTGTACTTCTTAGTTAGATATTTTGAATGAGATATTGTGCACCCCAGACAATGATATGAAAAAGTTGTGCCCCTGGGAATTTGATGTTTCAACTAGCCACCTTGGGGCCCATAATATTTTTGGCCCTTCATATCCTAGGGTTAGGGTTTTAGGTATTTAGGGTTTTGGACCCTTAGGTTTTATTAATATATGTTAGAAGGCCATATTTTGACTCTTGTAGTGTCTTGATGCGAAGAGTGTAGTAGACACCTTTCTCTTCAGAGATAATCTACCACCATTCTAGCTATCTTGTATCACTTTGCATTTTATAATCTTTTCCTATTACATTCATTAATAGAACTTTGGTTTCACTGTATTACCATGCTCTCTGCAATATTTTTTGAGTGTGTATGTTTCCATTCATATTCCTATATTTCAATTCGTTCTCTATATACAATCCATATCAATGGTATTAGAGAAATCTACTCGTTGTTGTTTCTTGATTCTTTTCTCTAATGAGGTTAGGGTATAGTGAGTTGGATTTCTAGCTAATTTCACTCGGGGAAGACCATTCTCACCAAACCAAGGTGCCTCCTATGGAAGAAGAAAAAATATATGATGGAGTATGAGATCCTATCAAGTTGTTTCTTGAGGAACCCCTCTCGCGACAAAGGAATGAGATGATGGAAAATTTTTCCTAAATCCTTTGAAAACTACCAATGGTGGCCAAGGAATGTTCAACATGTATCCATTTTGGAGGTGCGACACCATTCAAGGTATGAGTTAACTTTGATATCTCTTTATTTGAAGGCCATATAAATGCAAATTCTTTGGATAAATGGTTAAATATGTTAGAATGGTATTACTCTATTAAAAGAAAAAATCAACATAGAAAATATCACCTTCCCACTCCTTAAAGCACTTCCCTATGTCAAATATTGGTGGGAAAGTTACTGGGAGAGACATAACAAAGATGAGACTACAAAATTTGGGACATAACCCACTTGGGTGGCCTTTGTTGATTACCTCAAGAAGAAATTCTACATTGTTGGAAACTATGATAACCAGTACACGAGATGGACAACTTTGCCTCGAGAGAGAGATTAGATGGTTCCGGAGTACACCGATATCTTCTATACCTTACACTCAAATATGGGTATCAGAGACCTTGAGTGGAACCTATTTTTGAAGTGTTATAGTGGGATACATAGGTACATCTAAATAAATATGGATTTCTTAAACATCCCCTCACTAGGATTTGCTTATTGACATGTTGTCGAAATCAAGCAAAACTTTAAGAGGAAGAATAAGCAGTAGTTTGGGTCTGCAAATACACCACAACATAAGAATGGTAAAGGTGGCACTAAATCACAAAACACAAGACAAATAAAGGAGATATAACCTTAGGACAACTATTCCAAGCCATAGGAAAAAAAGGGTAATGGGAAGTCAAATAAGGACATTGGAAAGTGGTGTGAGTTCCACAAAATCCCCTGGAACAATACTGATGAATGCCACTCAAAAGAATCATTGTTGGTCAAGCTTAAAGAAAAATATGTAGAATCTATCTTGGACTTTGATTCAGAGCATGATAATGGAAAACAAATGATCGATGCACAATCCAATGCTATGATCACAACCACAAATATCCAACCAGAAGCATCAAAGGAGATTGAGGAGGGGGAGTGCCTCTTCCATTCATATATGTGGGTGAAGGGGAATTCACTAGATTTCATTGTTTATAGGGATATCCAAAATAACTCAATCTTAGTTGATATCATCAAGAGATTGAAGCTATGGTCAATGCCACACCCCCAACCATACACCATTAGTTGGTTGAGCCAGAGACGAGACATTTTCATCAACCAACAATGTCACTTTCCCTATGGAATCAAGCCCTTCAAAGATGAGGTACCATGTGATATTTCCCCACTCGATGTTTGTGATGTTATTTTAGGGCAACCCTATAAGTGGAAACCTCATACTATTTATGATTCTTGGTGCCATAATGTCATTGTTTGTAACACCCTATTTTCCCTCATGATTGTAATGATGTTTAAGAATTGATGCATTGTGGTTCATGAAGAATGTAAGTATGTTTATGTTAATGAAAAAAACTAGACAATTGACTTAGATGGAAGCCTTGCAGTACTGACCATGATACCACGAGTGAGACTGGTAAGGTGGAACTGGGAATTTTTAATGAAGAAATTAGGAATCTCACCAACAATCCAACCTACACCTACATAATTTGAATGTATAACCTGTCCAATGTACCTATATTCTCTTGACCCCACAGAACCTATTAATGGTGGTCAGGTTGGGTATTTGAGCAGTTATATCTTCTATTTTAATTAATACTTGGAAGAGTGAAGGGTTGACTGAAGAATCATCCATAAGTACTTAGGAATTTCCCCTTCGATTCAGGATCTTGACTTGGGGGCTTGCTTCTGAAAGAAGTCATCAGGGATATTGAGGGTAAGGATAATGTTCCAATTGGGAAGAAGGAATAAGGAGGAAGAGGGAAAAAATTTAACACAACAACAACACAGAGATGAAAAAACACACAACGTGCAAATGAACATAAAAATTGGTGATAAGAAGACACAATTCACCCACGCAGAAGAACAGTGAGTAATCACACCTAAAGATGAGTTGTATACTCACAAACATATGGTAATGCACTTGAGAATACTAATATCACGCATGTATATCCGAGAAATAAAATATTGGGAAGTTTTCCTAAGTAAAATAGGATACTTACCTAAGAATTGGATGGTCACCTTGGAATAGAGAAGACCCATATCTAGACTAGAGTGAAAGAGGACCGTGACTTGGTAATTATTGGAAATGAACTGAAATTGGTAAGGGGAGGCCACCAAGTGACTGTGTAGTAGAGAAGGAGCTCCATTTTCTAGAGGAAATCCAGTTGGGAAGGTACCTGATAAACTCGTGGAGGTCCTGAGCTAAGTGGGAAGAGGAAAACTTATGTCGTTGTTAATGGAATGAATGAGAGTAACTTTCCATAACCATTCATTGACTTGGTACTCAAATGAGATAATCCCCTTGTGGTATTATGTCTTGGCACAGGGGTGGTATGGTGTAGAAAGGAAAAGTGTAGCATAGCCTACAGTATGGACAACTTTAACAATAAGTAGAGAGAAGAAAAGAGAGCTTGGAGATGGAACATTCATGGAGGGTGAATTATAGATCATGCTAGGGTGTTTTTGTATTGTTTTGGAGCTGAATATTGAAGAGCTAGGTTTTCATGCCTGAAGAGTGAACTCCTATGTGAGTTGCACTGTAACAACAAGTTTTTTTTGTTGTTTTTGGTAGTTTTCCTGGAAACAAGTTCCCTTGAGTTCCCAACTGGGAGATTCTTGGTACATGTGTCAAAGAGACCTGGATAAATGAATGGGGTGTCCAAGGGACTAAGATTAGTGAAAGGGTACATTACTTGGGTTGGGAAGGTCAAGAGGAAGAGGGATGGTGGAAAATCAAGATCGCTATAGGAGGATACCAGTGGGTTGTGAGTTTCATGAGATATGAGTGGACAGTGAGATACCGCCCTCTTTTGTGAATTACTAGCCTCAGATCGGGGCCAACTTGTTGTTGATATTTGGAACAAAAAGTCTATAGTTGGGTGGAATGTTCATCCCAAGTTTCTGGTTGCACACTATTTATAAAATATAAGTGTTTTATCTTTTTTTTTTTTGTATTATTAGTTAAACTGTTGTTCACAAATTATGTATATTTGGGAATGATTTACATGATGCTATAATTATGTTTATTAGCTACATTTCATGTCCATTTTAAAATGTTGTAGATACATGTAATTAATTGTAACATATAATAGCTAAATCTGGTTGTAATTCGTAGCCAAAATCTACATGAATTTAGTTATTTAAAATTTTCATTTTTATGAGTTTTCCACACCATAATGTTCCTTAGTTATGCTGGGGGACATTACATTATGGTATAAGAGCCCCAATTTCAAACACCAGGCTTGTATGAGACAAGAACTAGAGTGAATCAGTGAAATTTATTGTTGCATATTTTGTCTGTGACGAATTTGGGGAAAAACGAAGAAGAATAGAGTGAAATATTCAAATTCCTGAGAAAATTCAGGTCATATTTTCTTCACAACCATGAAAGGAAGGTTTAATGGCTTCAATCTACAGATCTATATAGTTAAATTTGACTTGGAAGGTCAAATTTTATGTTTTAATGACTTTAGAGTTGTAGGAAGTTTGGTGAATCGACGACCGAGATTGCATTTGATCTCATGATCAATGACCCAGATTCATTTTGATAAATTTAAAAATTACATAAAGTTTTAGTCATTTGAAAGGTTGAGTAGATCAATGGTCGAGACTCATTTTCGGTGGTTGGGAAGTTGAAGCATATTGACAGTCTAGATTAGTTTCATCTATTTGGGAGTTGAATATGATAGATGGTAAATACCATCTTGTCTTGGAGATCAATGATCCAAATTCATCAGGGATTTGGTCAAAATTTCTAAGTCTTGGAATTTTTCCAAGAGAAATCACCAATGACTGATGATCAGATTGACGGGTTTCGTGAAAAGTTTTAGTAAAAAAGTTGAAATCTCCGATGGATGATGACCAATGATTGGATAATGATAGAGTTGGATGAATTTTGATAGATAAATGATTGAGATCATTTTATAATAATAGATCGATGGTCCAAATTCGTCTAAGTTTAGATAAAAAATCGCCAAGTGTTGAAGTTCACCAACAAAATTCGTTGATGGTCAATGGTAGAATCAATGATTTTGGTGAAGAGTTGGGTTCATCCAAAAAATTCTTTGATCGTCAATGGATGATGGTCAAGGATTGATATATTTTTGGGTGAAAGTTTCATGCACCCAAAGGAAATCTCCAATCGATGACAAATGATGATCGAGGATTGGTAGAATCAGTGCGATGTTTGAATTCTTCCAAGAGAAACTATTGATTACTAATTGATGAGTGTTCTATATGCACTAAAAAAAGACTTAAAAACCCTCAATTAAAATGTCAACCCGGGGTAAGTAAACTTAGAGTTGTAGCAATATATATGCCAAGGTAGAAAAGCTGGAGGTAGTATAGTCTAACTAAGGAAGTGGCTATCTGAGAACTAATCTATTCAAGAAAAGGCTAACAATCAAACCCTATCAAGAAACTTAAACTAACTACCCTACGTAACTTTTGAACAAAGGATCGATGGATAGTTCTAAGAAAGAAAATGAAAACCCTACTTAAAGAAAACTAACTTAATCATGACAATAAAAAAAAGAAAACTATCTACCTAATAAGCAATAACAACAACAAACTATTTGAATTAATGTTAAGCCCTAATATTGGCTCATTACCCCTTAATTGGGGCATATTACATTGGTAATGTTATTTTATTTATGTCGGATTTATTCCATTAGTTGTAATTATACCTCTTAGTCTCCTATATATACCAAGGAGACATTTTCATTTGGAATCATCTTGTACTTGAACATTTAAGTGGGGTAAAAGGAGGTTGCCCCCTCGAAGAGGCTTATTATCTGAAATTTATTATCTGAAATTATCTCTTTTTCAAGGCGTTGAGTACTTTTTCTGAGGTTTTTCTATGCTATATTGATATTTGGTTCTTAACATATGGTATCAAAGCTTAAGGTCTTGGTGTTTCGCTGCTACATTTGAGACACCTTGTCATTTTTTCTATAACGTTTTTTCTACAATGTTTAAGAAGGAACGGCTTGGAGGATATTTAGTAGACGGATCAAGGTATGTTGGGTTAAAATTTCATCTCCTGGGGAATTATACTTTCAAAGATACATCTTGTACAAGATAGGGTTCTGGAATCATCATGAAATGAGTCATTGCGGAATTTCCGCTATAAAAACTTTTATGTAACGTTTCAGACCCTGAACTATGAAGACTATCTATAGAAATTAGTAAGGTATCTATGGTAAAAATTTCAGCTTCTGGGTCATCTTAAATTTGTAGATACACCATGTGTAAGATAGGGTATCTGACTAGTCCTATTGACTAGTCTCAAGAAGGTGTTCCAGGTACAACAATCATAGCTTCTTCCTAGAGTATCCAAATTGAGTGGGACTAGTTTCATTGGATCATGGACAGTCTTTAGTATTTCGGGTACAAGTTTCATAATTTTATATCAATTGTTTTGTGTGGGGAACGCTATACAAGTGAGATCTCCTAGAAAGGACAAAAATCGATAAGTTGTGGGGAAGTTACCATAAATTCCACTTGGCACAAGAACAAGAAAAAGAAACATCTCAAGATGAAAACGTAGAAGCAATTTCGTTTGAAGAGTTGACTCCCACGATATCGTGTAATCCATTGGCTAGAATTATCACTTGTTAAACCCTCAAGATCGAAGGATACATAAAAAAAAAAGGTAATAGTCTTAATTGATTTTGGTAGTACTCATAATTTCATTAACTATAAATTAACCAAAGATCTCAATTGCTCTGTATATCTAGTCCCAGAGTTTCAAGTAATGATTGCAGATGGAGGAACTATCAATTGCTCAAGAAAATGCAATAAGATCAATCTTACTATGGGGGAATATGTAATGAATAGTCCAATGATTCCTATACCCATGGGTGGTGCCGATGTTGTACTAGGAATTCAATGGTTACAATCATTAGGAATAGTGGATTTTAATTTTCAAGAACTTTTCATGAAATTTTCATTGGAAGGAAAATAAATTGAGTTAAGAGGTATCACAGGGAAACCCGGTAAGGTGATAAGCTCTAATGGAATGACAAAATTATTGAAAAAGGGGCATCAAGGCATTATTGCACAACTATGCTCACTAGATGTTCAAACATATAAGCCATCTATTCCACAAGATCTCCAAAGGATCATTGATAAGCATTCCAAATTATTTGAAGATATTCTGAAAGGTCTTCCACCCACTCAAAATCATGATCATGAAATTCACCTAATTCCTGGGAGTGTTCCTCCTAACATTAGGCCATACAGATACCCTTACGCCCAGAAGAGTGAAATTGAGCGCATGGTTGAAAAAATGTTAGAGGCTGGCATTATTAGACCTAGCCAAAGTTCTTACTCTGCACCAGTGGTAATGGTATTCAAGAAAGATATCTCATGGGGTATGTGTCCAAATTATAGAGAGCTCAACAAGATCACTATTAAAGATAAGTTTCCAATTCCCGTCATTGATGAATTGTTAGATGAACTACATGGAGCAATCTATTTCACAAAATTGGATCTTCATTCAAGGTATCATCATATCAGAATGAAGGAAGAAGATATCCCAAAAATAGCATTCTGAACTCATGAAGGCCATTATGAATTTTTGGTCATGCATTTTGGCCTTAAAAATGCACCTTCCACATTCCAAGGGTTGATGAATTCCATTTTAAATCCCTTCCTTTGAAAATTTGTGTTATTATTTTTTGATGATATACTAATCTATAGCAAGTCTTGGGAGGATCATGTGTGACATGTTGACAACGTGCCACAACTACTAAAGGAGAAACAACTATATGCGAAACCATCCAAATGTTTCTTTGGAGTAAAGGAGGTAGAGTATTTGTGTCATATTGTATCTCATGAAGGTGTCAATGTAGACCCTAACAAGATTAAGGCCATGATGGACTGGCCGATTCCCAAAACATTGAAGAATCTTAGAGGATTTTTGGGTCTTACAGGTTACTACCGCAAGTTTGTTCGGAACTATGGAAGAATATCAACACCTTTAATGGCACTAACTAAGAAGGATGCATTTCATGGACTCCAGAGGAAACTAAATCTTTTGAACAACTTAAAGAGGTGATGTGAAAAGCTCTTGTATTGACCACTCCAAACTTCACAAAAACCTTTATTGTGGAATGTGATGCCTCAGGAAATGGAATTGGTGTTGTCCTAATGCAAGAAGGAAGGCCCCTGGCTTTTGAAAGTTGACCACTCAAGGGAAAGGACTTACACAAACCCAT
>ML805636.1:124043-186437 GCA_009831015.1 Picea engelmannii
GGCCATTTAGGGCATTATTAGGTCTTTGACCAGCCCACCATTCGGATCCAGCCCAGATTTGGAGGTCAAATCAGCTTGGGAGCTGAACCATAAGTGGTTGGGAGGCCGACCATATTCATAAATGCACCGTTTAGCAGGTGCATAGATTTTTACGTGAACAGTCGTGCATCGTGCATGTATGCGTGTAGTCGTTCTTGTTCCGCGCATGTGCGTGCGCGCCCAACTTCTGTAAAGCGCTCTTCAATTTTTCACTACTTTGTATAGTTTTTTGCCTTTTTTTGAATGCTGTGAGATTAATTCAAGGCCACAAATTTCTTCATTATTGTTTGACGATGCTGAGTTCTTGTAACCATGTGTGGATGAAATTTCAGTGATAACAGATGCCCCCTGATGGATGAGGTTAGGAGCACACGTATAGCCGAAATCCATCAATGTTTCTTCTACTGAGAATGTTGTTGTAAGAGAGAGAAATAGTGGGATCGTTCAGAACGATCCATTGGAGAAAAAAAGGAACCAGTAGGACCCAACCTTCTAGGAGGAATGCAAAATAGAAAACTGTGTACAAATGAGGCAGGCATGCCCCATGCTCATGTTATGTAACTCTAAAAAAAGATGAATGAAGTGTTGGTGTAGACAACTGCAGCACCCTCGGGGGTGGTGATGATAAAGGCATAAGACAATTCTTCAAAGGAACATACTTTGAATAATAGGCAATGATCGTGGTAACAAGTAGCGACGATGATGCGGGCATTGATGGCCCGAACAAGTTCAGAGGTCTTCGACAAATGATAGAAATAACTACAATAGTCGCAAAGTAAGACCCACCATAATATGAGAAAGTGTTGGCGTCGAATGTTATGGGGGCCAACGACAACAGGAAGCAATGGTGTTTCACCCTATGTCATCTGAGATCTCTCATTGAATGGAGAATGAGTATCAAGATACTGTCGCCCTTCTGGAAAATTGTGCTAATGTCGACAAAAGGGGAACGCAACTCCCAGAAGCAAAGGGCTTCGTGGAATATACTGAGGTGAGGAAGTGGCAGAGGTACATGGACGAAGTCAAGAAGTGGGAAGACTCAAGACTGCCCTTGGTTGGAGGATGTATGAGATAAAGAGTGGCCGCAACCATGTAACGAGGTCGAGTGTCAGAGGGACGACAAGACCGGTGATAAGTTGTGCCAGAGGCAGGACAAAGTGAACAAATTCAAAGGGTAGAGGTAAGTGACCTGTTGGGTACTCTGAAGAGATGGACGATGCCGGTAAGGGTAGATTGATAAGTAATGCTCCAACCAGGGGTGACATGGGTTGCATGTGGCCAAAAGGAAGGAAGCAAGTCGCCAAAGGTGATGACAAAAAGAGAATGCAATGACTGGAAATAAAGGCGTTTGTACAATAAATAACGAATAATTGGGGAGAAATGTACAGATACAGAAATGGGTGGCCCATTGTGATATGGGTGGCCCACGTAGGGAATAATGTGCTTGGAAGACTAATGAAGGGTGGGGGCCCCATTGGTGAGTTTCTATATGAGGTAGGTGAAATGACGGTAGGTTTGCAGATGGGCAAACTGATTCTGGATGAAATGGAGGGTTCATGATACTGCGGTGATGTAGGTAAAAAAAAATAGAACCGTAAAGAGATAATCTGGGAGTCCGTGTGGGGAAGCTAGAAAAATGAAGAGAAGGAGTATGTGGTTGATTTGTGACATGATGAAAGACTATCGAGACTCCCATCCCTAAAGGGTAATGAAGAACAACATGAGTGTCAAAAGTGCCAAAAGGTGCTATAAATGGGACAACTCATGTGGGTAAGAATGCTACCGGGTAACAGTACCAAAGATGCAAAATGGAGGTATGGGTACTGCAGAGCTGGGAATGGGGATCCTAGAGGTAAACATCAGAGGGTGTGACTGGAAATGAAAGTGCGATACAATGGGAAAAACTACATGCCAGTGCTGAGTATATACCTGAAGGGGTTGTGTCGATGGATGATGATCAAGTACCTGTAGACATGAAAACTAAATACCCAAAGTGAACAATATTTGAAGAGAATCAAAGATATGAGCATGTGTTTGATAAATGTGACCATGCACATGCGTACTTGACCATGATATGAAAAAAGGTGCCTCGGGGGCTCAGGATGAAAAGCGACCCAGGGACTGTTGTGATGTAGATGACGGGATGCTGATCCCGTGGCTGAAGACGGTATGAAAAATGGACACCTTGGGCTCCTGGAATGGTGAGTGGAAGTTTGGAAAAAGGCCTATATATAGCTGTAGGGCCCACATTGCCACCTCATTTGTACCTGCTGCAATAGTGACTGGACGAGCAATTTTCAGAGGAGATTTGGAGATTTGGGGAGGACGAGGCATCCAATTGAGGATCTGTGAGCATCAGGTGAGTGGTCTGATAATCCTGCATAGAAATAGGTTTTCAATTTTTGGACAGGGGCTGTATGGAGGGCCATACAGAGGTATTTAGGGGGTCTGGGCCCCACATGCGTGATAGGGAGAATTTAAGGCACGCCCAAAGGGCGCGCCTATGAGTTGAACAGGCGCGCATCGGTGCGCGCCTGTGGGTTTGACAGGCGCGCACCTGTGTGTGTCTGTATGGTGAACATGCATGCGTAGGGGCATTCCTATGAAGCAAACAGGTGCGCACCTATGTAGTGCACAGGCACGCATATATGTGCGTCTGTGTAACGAACAGGCGTGCATGTGTGCGCGCCTGTGGGTAACAAAAACCGTGCCTAGGAGGCAAGGTTTGAAGGGGAAAAAACGAGTCTTTTTAATACTGTTTATGGTTGCATGAGCGGATATAGGGATTTGTGTTGTCTACAGGTGGACAGTGGTGACGATGCTAGTGCAGTGGCGAGAGTGAGACTGGGCCCAGTTGCCACTGTGGCCATTGAGGGGCCTGGCGTGCGTTCAACTTTGGAAACCTGTGGGTTGCTAAAGTTCTTTGAGTGCCTGTTGATACGGGTACATGAGTATCTGTTGCAGTTCCTGATCTAGATGTGGAGTCCGGAGCTGCATTTCTTCCTCGTGCGAGGAGAGCAGATCCCCTTCACTGCGATGGAGGATATTTATTTTTTGACTGGGCTCCCCTTTTGGGGAACGCCCCTACTGGCGAAGTCGGTGCTGCCGAGGACCATTTTGCTGGTCGATATTGGCCAGAGATACTGCTCAGGTCGAGACTTTATGTCTGGGACTGTGGTGAGCATCGGTGTGATCGACTCCCTGGCAAATCGCTATATAGTGGCGATGATTGTTCGGATATATGGGTCACTTGCGACCCAGCGGATTAGTGGTGGCCAACTGTTGGTGCTGGAGAGAGTGTTGGCCGGCGAGCGGTTCACTTGGGCTGACGCTTCATGCTAGGATGGTGGCACAGTTGGACCACTGTCGGTCCACTGGTGGAGGAGAGTTTGTTTTCGGGTCCATCGTAGTGGCCTGGATTTTAGAGAGGGTGTCGATGTTGCGCCCGAGGATCTTACTAGAGATGTCGGGGGCATGAGAGCCACAGTTGAGGTGATGGTCTATAGTTTTTCTTCGTCATGGTGGTGGTGAAGGTGACCACTTCTTTTCAGCAGAGGTGACACAGGTGTGGTGGCAGATGCCGCAGGTGATACTGCGGTACCCCTATGCTGGGGTGGACTTCCGGGGTGACCCGGACATGGTGCTACCTCCAGGGGAGGTGTTCGATCATCGAGGTATGTGTAGTATTTGGTGGACATGTTTGTGGTTTAAGTTGTTTTTTGAGATATCAGTCCATATGTATATGATATAGATGCTGATACTATATGTTGTTGTTGTTTTGTGCATGTGCAAATGTGGCACCTCGCGGGCACGAGGTGGAGATGCAGAGAGCGTCGGCTTGATGAGATACGGAGAGACTACCGCATGAAGAGAGACGGTGGCGGGAGGATGTGGTGGGGCGACCAGCTGAGCCAGAGAGGGCAGCGAGGAGGTGTTGGTTCGATGACCCTGGTGCGGGGCCATCACATGCTCCTTCGGTGGTGATCGGAGTGGATTATGATGATATAAGTCGTCGTCTGGAGACGGTTTTACAGGACGTGTCAGAGGGAATGTGGATGCGCATCCAGAACGAGAGTTTCCTGGAGCAGTGTGTGGGGGTGTCGCCACCATGGCGGGCCATAGTGCGACGAGAAACAATGCTTGCTGCTATGACGAGTGGACGTCTGCCGCCAGGGCAAAAGGGTCCTGTGGGTGGACCACCACCGCCTGGAGTAGGTGGTGGTGGGCCGCCACCGCCTGAGGGAGGAGAAGGTGGTGGGGCGAGAGAGGCACCATGAGTGGTGCGTGATGTATATCTTTGTTTTTGTTGTATATAGGCTGGTGAACCCATTTTTTGTACCGAGGTGCTGCATTGGCCTGCGGACACATGTATTTTTGTATGTAAACATTCGGATGGCCTTATGGGCCTTTATATATATACATGAGTATACATATTTTTGAGATCCTGATGTTGTCTACATGTTTTTTGTTGATGTTTTTGAGTATGTCCATTCTATATATATGATGTGGCAGGTTGTTTGTGATATGTTTATGTATGTGTAGCTTGATGTGATATATGCCAATCTAACACCATGTTAGCTATTTGATCTGTTATTTGATTCAATTGTCGTGGAATATGTGTAAATGTGATGGAATAAAAATGTCGTGATAAAATCCTAACCTGCAGGTATTTGTGAAAGAGGCACAGATCGCATACACAGTATACATTGTTGAGCTGGAGAACGACTAGTTGAGAGTCGAGGAAGACGCTAAGGTGACGAATATGATGATGCTGGGCGTCGGCCAAGAGGCCAATAACAGTAGTGTATTCATCTTGGTTGTTGGTTGCTGGCCCCAAACATATGCCGCTTGAATGTAGCATTTCGTGTGAGGGGGTGTAGAGAGCCCAAGCAGCCGAAGCGAGATTTTGCGTCCAACGGCTGGCACCGTCAGCGTAACCAATGTGGTAGGCTGGTGGAGGAAGCATCTGTCAATAGCACAAAGGATAGTTTAGACGAGAGGGTAGGAGAAAAAGAAAAAATACTAGAAAAATAAATAACCTAAAGTAGAATGACTACTTTTAAGCATAAAATTTCTTGAGATACAACCCATTGACGGGTTCTTTGAGGGAGAGGCCTTCGGGAGAGGCCAGGATATATGTGCCTTTGGTGAGGCAATGTTGGATAATGTAAGGACCATGACAAAGTGATTCAAATTTTCCATGGCCAAAGGTATCATGAGCGGTATCATAAGCCAGGACGAGGTCGCCTTCGCGAAATGATCGAAGGTTGACATGGAAATCAAAGGTAGCCTTGGATCATTTTTTAGCTGCCTCATTTTTCTGTAAGGAAGATCGATGATATTCATCCAGAGACTCCAATTTCAGCAAGCGCTGCTCCATTGGAGTAGTGTCAGGTAATAGCTCAATTGCGGTGCGTAAGGTGGGAATTTCGCACTCGATGGGAAGAGTTGCCTAGACCCCATGGACTAAATGGAATGGTGTGAAACCAGTAGCGGTTTTCACCACCATTCGATAAGCCCATAGCGTGGAAAATAACATATGATGCTAATTGGTTTTATGTTTATTAACCGTGCGTTGTAACATGGTCTTGAGGACTTTGTTAACTGCCTTGACCTATCTGTTTGACTGAGGGTATTATGGTGAGGCAAACTCATGAGAGAAGCCTAACCGAGATGAGAGTTCGACGAATATCTCATTGTCGAAGTGTTTCCCATGGTCAGAAATGAGTTGGAGTGGTACTCCAAAATAGGATATGACGTGGTTAAAGAAAAAACGTGCTGCAGTGTCAGCGGTGTTGTTGAAAGTGGGCATAGCTTCGGCCCATTTGGTAAAGTAATCAACGGCGAAAACAATGTATTTGTGACCATTGCTGGAGGGGGGATTACAAGTCATAAAGTCGATGCCCCATTTACAAAAAGGACCGACAGTAATGACAGGGTGAAGAAGAGCGGGGGGAGCTCGGGCTTTGTTGGCATAGAGATGACATTGCTCACATCATTTCACGGTATGAATGCAATCATGGAACAAGGTAGGCCAAAAGTAACCGGTTCGGATAATCTTTTCAGCAGTGGATAGACCCGAAAGATGGCCCCCACATGCGCCACTGTGACAGTCATTTAAGACTCCGTCAGCTTCGTCAATTGTCAAGCATCGACGAAGAATGGTGTCAACGCCCTACCGGTATAGGATGTCTCCGATGAGGAGGTAGCGGGGGGCCTGATGATGAATACATCGACAATCATCTCATGAAAGGTGGTTACCGAATTTTTGAGTTTGGAGGTAGATGAGGAGGTCGTCGTACCAAGGATCATCCAAAGTGATGTAAAATAGATGTTCGTCGGGAAAGTCAGTGTTGATGGGAGCACTGGTGGTGTCAAAGGGGAGGGCCGTGACAAGTTCGGCGAGAACAAGGGCCTTCTTACTCTTAGGTGTTGAGAACTCGAGGTCGTACTCCTGTATGATAACGATCCATTGAGCGAATTTTCCGTTAACTTGTCGACGGCTAAGCAAGTACTGCATAGGGTTGGAATCTGCGACGACCTTTGTGGTGCGAAGCAGAATCTAATGGCGTAGTTTCTGAACTGCGAGGACAACTGCAAGAGCAAGTTTCTCTTCATGTTTATACTTCAAGGGTGGTCCTGAGAGTTTCTTACTAACATAATAAATGACATGTTCACGATTGTCATCTCCGAGCTAGATGAGGACGTCGGCTATTGATACAGCTGATGCTGATACGTAGAGGATGTAGTCACGATTATAGTCAGGTGCACTAATTAAAGGTGCATTTGAAAGCACTGCTTTAATATCGTCAAATGACTGTTGGGCATAGTCATCCCAGTGAAAGGGGATGTCGTGTCATAGTAAGCGAAGGAAACCATGTGCGCGTATGGCGTAATCTGGGACAAAGCGTCGAAGAAAGTTAGCTTTGCCCTGAAGACTCTGAAGTTGTTGTAAATTCTGGGGAGGTGGAATTTCAGTGATAGCTTGGACTTTAAGGGGGTCTATGGTAATACCGCTTTGGGAAACAATAAACCCAAGGAGGCGCCCTGCAGTGACGTAGAACACACACTTGAGAGGATTCAAGCGGATGCTATACTGACGACACCATTGAAAGATGATTCGTAAATCATCGAGATGCTGGGGGTGTTTCTTGGATCGAGCTGTGAGGTCGTCCAAGTAGGCGAGGATGATGTTAGCCAGATCGTGGAAGATGTATGTCATCGCTCGCTGGAAAGTTGCGCCGACATTCTTTAAGCCGAAAAGCATGACATGATATGCAAAGGTACCCCATGGGGTAGTGAATGCGGTTTTATACTGATCGACTGGGTGGATTTGAATTTGGTTATAGCCAGAGAATCCATCCATAAATGAGAGAGCCTCATGGCCGGTGCAGTCGTCGATAATTTGATCGATGAAAGGTGTTGGAAAGTTGTATTTGGGACATGCGTTATTGAGATCGCAAAAGTCGGTGCAAACATGAATACTGCCCTATTTTTTGTCGACGAGTACAGGGTTTGAAACCCATGAAGTATAAGCGATGCGGTAAATAAACCTGACAGCGCGTAATTTGTCAATTTCGGCTTTGATAGCCGCGACTTTGGATGGGTGTAGTGGTCACTGTTTCTGGTGAACTGGTGTGATGTCGGGCCAGGTATCGATGCGATGTTCGACAATAGAAGGATCGAGGCCAGGCATTTCTATGTATGACCAGGCAAAAATATCCCTGTATTCCTGGAAAAGGGATTTATATGCGTCGATTTCCTGAGGAGTGAAAGCTGCTCCAATGATGATTTCTTCGACGATGCCATTTTTAATGGAAATGTTGATTTTGATGGTGGGGGAAATGTTGGCCATATTACCTTCTTCAAAAGCATCAGGGGTGGGAATGGGATTGTTGAACCAATCGATAGGCCCTGACGGGATAAAATCTTTGGTTTCGACCACGTAAATGGGGTTTTGGTTAGGAGGCATGAGGGAGTCCTATGGAGAGAAGAGTGCGCGGTGATGAAGCGCATCCCATGGAGAGTCTGGGCGGTTTATCTCTTCAAGTATTTCCTTGTCCCTTTGGAAACGCTGGGAATACAAGTTGTCATGAGGAGTGATCTCAGTGACAGTGTGGTTTCCCCCTGATGAAGAAGCAAGGAGAACAATGCTAGAAGATGGGGGGGATTCACTCGTCATAAACCATATATTGAATTATTGAGGGGTACCCGTGGTGGTTGGGTGGAGAGTGTCCGTAGGGGAATGAGCAGGAGAGTTGGGGGGGTTGTGGGGTAAATCCTCAGAGACATCATCTAAGAACCATGGAGGTGTTGGGAGTGCCTCGGGCTCGGGAGAAATGACATGAAGATCCTCTAGTGACGAGGTAATGTCAATTATCGCCTCTGCGGGTTGGTGAAGCAGAGCCAATTGACGTTTCCTATATTCAAGGATCATAGGACACTAGTATGTAAAATGAGCTAATGAATCGCAGAGAGAGCAAGGGCATCTCATACGTTCATTGACTGAAGTAGTGACATAGCAGATGTCAGTGATATTTGTTGACGAGGACTTAGCAGAACTGGATTTGTTCTGTAAGTTCTGGCGTACAGCCGCTAATGTCTGTTGAAAGTGTGGCAGTGCTGGGCAATGATGGGTGTAATGGCCATACTCTGAACATATAGCACAGGCGTATTTGGTCCTCAACCCTTTACTACTGGAAGGGTGGGTGATAGTGGTGGGACTAGCAGTAGTGGCGGGTGTTGTGGGAGTTGGATTGAGGGGGATAAAATTCCATAATTCAGGTAGTGATGGACAGTTGTTGGTTTGGTGGCCCTCTTTCTCACATAGTGCGTAAGGTGGTGGGATGCGTGTAGGAAGTGGAGCGGTGGGCTCTTTCTTCTTTCTCTTGCCCCTAGCTGTAGCCGGGAGGTTAGTGAGTGGGGGGGTGGTGGGGGTAAGGACGAGTATCATCATGGGGATGCCTTTCTGTGGGGGAAGGGATGGTCGAGGGACCATCTCAGGTGGGTGTAAATACCACACTGGGATTTCTAACACCATATTAGGTAGTGTGATCGTTGCGGCTACCTGAAAAGATTCTATACCTGGTGGAGGGTAAAAGAAGGGAATTTGAGTGAGGGGTTGGGGAAGTGTCTCCCAAACGGGACTATTCCCCTGAGGGGATGTGGATTTGTAGACTGTTGGGGTCGACGAGTGCGCAGGAGGCTCTGGCTAGAGTGGTTCTGTAACTATTGGGATGACAGGAATGACTGAAGCCTCCTGAGGAGGAATAACTTCCTCTGTGTGAGTGTTGTTAGATGAGATGACGCATACTTGATTAGCAATATGAAGGAGTGGTGGTGCTCCATGGTATGTCCCTAACAAGGATGGATCTTTAAAAATCCCAGGACCCATCTCGACGAGTGGATATGCGTCTTGGTTGGTGTGGATGAGAGGAAGAATGTTATCGAGGTTGGCAGATGGGTTGGGCTCGTAATGTGAGACTTGGTCAATGGTAACGATCTTCCCATTGTGGGGGAACATCATTGTCCGAAAGACGGAATATGCCACTGCCTTCATAGCGTACATGTAGCTACAACCGAATAGGATATTATAATCGAGAGGGGCGTCGATAACTTCGATGTCGATGAGAATAGTCTTGCTCTCGAGTTCAACGGGGATGTTTTGGAAGAGCCCTTTAGAGGATGGTCATCCTTCATAAGCTCGTAATGTGATGGCGGAGGGTATGAGTTCTGGGGAACCAAGTTTCTTCCATACTGTCTTGGACATAATGTACGTAGACGTACCTTCATCGATGATACATCGATGAACTGTGATGTTCCGTATTTTCACTGGTATTTGAAAAGAGATCAAGGCATATTTTGAAATAATTGGTTATAATGAGGGGTAAAGGGGGCATATCCTGAAAGAGTTTTCGATATTTCCCAATAGCCACACAAAATACAATCAAGGTGCAATTGCAACCCACAATTTCCACCTAGGTAGATGTCCTAAAATTGGTCACTAGGTACCTCGGTCAAAGTGTGGCATTTATATTTTCGGCCTAAGAAATGGGTCACGGGCTGGATCTCATCCAAGAGGTGGGTGCCTCAAGGGGGGACACACAGAACAACCAGACCTCAGCCTTCAACCCTTCACGGGTATCTCCCTACCTTATGGTGATTGGAACACTTGACTTGGAGGATTTTTAGTTCCCTATTTGACAACCTCTATGTTTTGACAATGTGAGAACCAGATAACGGGGAGTTATTTGGATGCCCATCCCCGAAATCCTACCTAGACTAAAAAAATTATTTTGGCACCTCCTGTGGAGGAAAACTTAGTGAGTTTTTAGAAAGATTTTAGATGTAGTTGTTTTGGGAGGTTGGGGGTGCAAACCAACCTCGTTGATTTAAAAATGGGAGTGGATAGTCCTATCAAGAAAAGATGGGGTATTTTYGRAATCCAYTTTTTGGAGGAAACTTRCTTAGACCTCCACGTTTCAAGAAGAAGCTATGTGAGTGATAAGTGACTTTTGTGTGTGAGTGAAAGTGTGCCAATTTTTAGTGAATTAGGTGTCACCTTGCTGCATGTGGACTTCGCTTGGTCCTTACAAGAGTTTGATTACCTAATTAACTAAGTGCCTTTGGTACAACCTTACGCAATTCAAAAGCCCTAGGAAGCTAGCATGTGGACATGTGGGTCCGTTACTATCCTTTAACTCCCTATTGTGATGTAATCTAGAAAAATCTTGAAACTATCCTAGATTGAACATGTGGGCATGTATGGGCCCGTTACAAACCTTTAAACTTCCCTAGTGTTTTGATCTAAGAAAGAAAAATTCCAAATACTATCCTATCTTTGTAGCATGTGGGCATGTATGGGCCCGTTACAATATTAAGGTATGTTCGAAAAAGAAAACTAAGAGGGGTCCCAAGAAGGGCCGTTGTCCTCTCCTAAAGGTTTTAAACTTTGTTAAGGGAGATGGAATTGATTTCACAATCTTTTTCTGATTCTCAAGGTCGCTTGAAGGCGCGAGAGAAGAGCATACTAAGAAATTGTAATTCAACTTCTAGTCCCAATGTAAGTTAGATGTGATTAAAAATGTTTACCACCTTATCTTTGTGAGTCAAAACAAGACATCCATGTGGCAAAAAGAAAATAAGGGAAATTGATTTTTATCCTCCTAAGTGCCTATGTGTGTTTGACTAACCCCTTTATATGGTGAGGGGACTAAGTGTGGTGCAGTGTTTAGAGCATGCTTAACATCATTTTCAAGAAGGCAAATGGCCTTCCCCACATCCCAACAACTTACAATATGAAATTTAGCTTAGATGCGTGGCCCCTAGTGAAGACAGAGGCACACAGAGCGCAGGCACGCGAACAGATAGGGGTATGAAAGTGCATGCGCACAGAGAAATGTTGTCACTTAAGCGCATGCGTGCATGATGCATGTCTTTGGGGTAGAATACCCGCGCACCTGTGACAAATGATCGAGAAAGAAAAATCCGGATGGATTTCTCTCAATTCTCCTTGGAATTGACTGGTTAGCAGGTCGGTTGAGGCCGGTTTGTGCACCTGCAAGTTAAACAAACTAAAAGAAGAGAAAAATAAACCCAAATGAGGTAGGAATTTGATACCTTTCCCCAGTGGAGTCGGTAATCTGTTGCACCTTTTTCGTCACCTTAGTGAGAAAATAAGAGGTGCTTGCATGCTGAGTTGGGTCTTGCTGAGAAGGACATCTGTAGAGGAAAGAGTTAGAGAAAGAAAAACAAAACTATAAGCAAGAATTAAACTAATACAAACTAAAATCATAAGCATAGGGACATAGAGATAACAAACATAAAAAGACCCATGTCACCAATGTTTTTAGGTTGATCTATTGATGAAATCAAAGCACCAAGAAGAAAGGGGACTATGAGTCCCTTCTTCCTCCAAGGGAAGGCTCTTGGACCCTCACAAGCTTGCTCTCCTTACAACAAAGAAAATGAAAATGATGGTGAAAGAACTCTTTGCAAATCCACTCAATGGAGAGGTGGATTGCTCAATGAAATGGTGCCAATGTGTTCCTGTCAAGAATGGAGTCCTTAAAACAATATAGGCAGCATAACATTACTTTGAATTCCTTGAGAAAATGAGGTGCATTCATGGCCTTTTATAGCATTGCATTGGGTTATTGTGTAACTGTTTTGTAGTGCGAAAAGAGGCCATTTAGGGCATTATTAGGTCTTTGACCAGCCCACCATTCAGATCCAGCCCAGATTTGGAGGTCAAATCAGCTTGGGAGCTGAACCATAAGTGGTTGGGAGGCCGACCATATTCATAAATGCGCCGTTTAGCAGGTGCGTGACTTTTTGCGCGAAGAACCGCGCATCATGCGTGTATGCGCGTAGTCTACGTTCCTGTTCCGCACATGTGCGCGCGCGCCCAACTTCTGTAAAACGCTCTTCAATTTTTCACTGCTTTGTATAGTTTTTTGCCTTTTTTTGAATGCTGTGAGATTAATTCAGGGCCATGAATGACTTCATTATTGTTTGACGATGCTGAGTTCCTGTAACCATGTGCGGATGAAATTTAAGTGATAACAACTTCCTTTCATACTGCAACAAAAACGACACCATTTATGGCACTTTATGGATACCACCCTCCTTCCATCACTTCTTCTCTAAAAGAAAAATCTAAGGTTCAAGTAGTGGAAGATCACATCGAGAATCAACAACAAGTTCTCCAAATCCGAAAGGACAACCTAACCATGGCATAGAATCAGATGAAACAACAAGCAGATCAACATCGTAGTGAAAGAAGTTTTGAAGTACGAGATTGTGTGTTTTTAAGACTACAACCATACAAACAAATGTCCCTCAAGCAAGCCAAGAAGGATAACAAATTATCACCAAAGTACTATGGCCCTTATAAGGTGTTGCAAAAGACTGGTACTATGGCATACAAATTGGAGTTGACTGCATCTTCACAAGTACACCCAGTTTTCTATGTTTCATGCTTAAAGAAGGTTATAGGTGACAAGATCCCAGTTCAAACTATATTGCCAGAACTTGACGAGGAATGAAAAATCATATTGGAGCCTGAAGCCATCACTGACACAAGAATTCGCGAGCTGAGGAATAGATCCATTTCAGAGTATCTCATTAAATGGAGGAAACTACCGACTGAAGATTCAACTTGGGAAGATGAGTCTTTTATACAAAAGCATCCAGAGTTACTCAAGCATTGCAGACAACACTTGTCTCAAGGGGAGGGGCATGTTAAGACCTAATATTGGTTCATTAGCCCTTAATTTGGGCATATTACATTAGTAATGTTATTTTATTTATGTCGGCTTTATTCCATTAGTTTTAATTATACCTCCTAGTCTCCTATATATACCAAGGAGACATTTTCATTTGGAATCATCTTGTACTTGAACATTTAAGTGGGGTAAAAGGAGGTTGCCCCCTCGAAGAGGCTTATTATCTGAAATTATCTCTTTTTCAAGTCGTTGAGTACTTTTTTTGAGGTTTTTCTATGCTATATTGATATTTGGTTCTTAACAATTAACCTATTCAAATTCAATAAGAAACTATCCTATTAAAGCAAATAAACAAGCAACCAACTACCCTATCAAAGAAAGTAAACAAGTAAGAAACTACCCTATCAAAGCAAGTGAACAAGTAAGCAACTACCCTATCAAAGAAAGTGAACAAGAAAACAAATAAATAACTAACCTATGATAACTTCTAAAGCAAGTAAACTAATCAAAATGACTCAATAAACAACTAATCAAACTAATAAGCAAGTGAACTCTATTCTTAAATTAAATTTCACAATTACTTCTCATTTATGAAAGGAAATCTTTAATCTACTAGATTGAAAGCATTATGACAATAAAAGTAATTAACAACTACTCTTTAATCTATGATAAGAAAACTATTCTTTAATCTACCAAGGCAAGAAGACTATTCTCTAATCTAAAAATGCAAGGAAACTATCCTCTAATCTATACAAGAAAGAAAACTACTATTCCGTTTAATTCAATTGCATTCTATGCTAATGTAAGAAAATTCATACTACTTAGAGATTCATAACTGAAAACTAAACTCAATAATCAAACTTTGAATTAAAATTGCAACCTAAATCTAGAAAAAGAAATTGCATAAAGTAAAGTAAACTAATCCTATTTTAACAATTCAAATTGCAAAAGAGTAAATGCACATAAAACCTAAATTAAATCCTATGTCAGCATATGACAAGAAAATAAATAAGCAAACTATCTAACAACTAGATAAACAAACTAAATAGCAATTAGATAAACAAACTAAAAATGAAAGCTAAAACTAACAACTATCTATTTCAGCATGCATAAATTCTAACTATCATCTAATCACACAAGTATTAGTGGCTTAATATTATGCCATTTCCTATTTAGTTATAAAGACATGGCATATTAATTATTCTTCATAAGCAACCTGCAACAAGAAACTGAAACAATTAAACTATTAACAATAATTACACAGTAAGTAAGAAATGTAAAAACATATGTATAGGAAATAAAAGAAATGATAATTACATAAATCAAATACAAAAAATAGCTAACTAAATATTCACCCAGATTGTTGATGGCCCCCCCAGCATATCGTGGCTACTCCTCAAAGATGAATCATGAGCTCAAGCAACATGATTTCAACATTAAAATGAAAAATGCAGTTTTACACAGTTTTAGCAAAATATGTCTAAAAATGGAAAAACAGAGTTAGCCTATCCTTTTTTTCTCTAACACCATTTTTCTGACCACTGAGGTGGTATTTATAGATTTACAAGCTGATAGGTTGATCACTGTAAGGGTTGAACTCCTCTAAAAACAACAAATCACATTCAATGCATCTTAAGCGTCGGTGGGTTCTAGAAACAAGGCGAGCCAATAAACGCCCAACATAACAATCCAATATGAGTTGTTAGAAGCTCAATAGTTGGAGGCCATGAGCACAAAGAAAACCCATGTATCTGATTCACCCATCGCTGGCCGCCGATATGATAACCACCAAATCTCCCATGGTTTTAGTGCAGGACGGAGTGCCAAATGGAGTACCAGACGGAGTGTCGAATGTAAAAACAAGCTGCGATTTTTCTCTGTGACACACATAAAGTGAATTAGTTTCTTGAAATCATTAAAACATGCTGAATTACACTCAAAACCATCATAAATCATGAGTCATGCATACCTGGTATGAATCATGGTGATTTAACACAAAAACTCTTCAAAACTCCTCAAAACAGGAAAATACATATACACATCTGGTAAAAAATGATCTAATCAACATCATTATATTAATCATATCGTAGGCCCAACATTATCCCCATACCTAAGATTTTGCAGGTCCCACTGCAAACAAAAATGAATCACCCAACACGACTAGACTTGCAAAGGAGGGGCTGGATTAGCTTTAGAAGCTTCTCCCTCTTGCTTGGGGGATTTTGTCTTGGGCATTTTGCGATGTTTCAATTGCATCTAGAGACTATTATTGGTGGCATTCATATCATCAACTAAACACTGTAGAGAATTCATCTTGGCTTGTAGGACAACATTATCATGGCGTAAATGACGACTCAGTGTTTCATGCTCTCTAAGTTTGAATTGGAGGGTTTGGAGTTTTTGGAGGCTACTAATGACATGTGAGGAAGCCTTGAGATTTATATTATACCCTTGATCCTTTAAACCATGCAAAACAACAAATTTACCTCTGCAAAATTAGTTCCAAAAGTGACTTCCTAGAAGCGCAACAATTCTGGCCTGGCGAACATGTGAAAAATAGGTATCCAAGTGACACCTATAAATACAAGACAATAAATCCTATGTAAAAACTGAGAGATGTTTTTGTTTTTGAATATGTCCTTGATAAAAACCTTTCTCGATTTTCAAAACTTCACTTCCAGTTGTTAGGAAAACATGACTAAAACAGGAAAAACAAAGTGTTTTATTTTCTAAAACACTAGGCCTCTAAGAGAATTGAATATATCCCAAAACATAACATATATTCAAAAACTGAGAGAGTTTATTGTTTTTGGGTATTTTATGAACATAAATCTCCTCCATGTTTCAAAAATAATTTCCCATTTGTTCATAATCCAAGCTTGAAGTTGGTTACTCAAACATTATAGAAGCGCGTTGTGCTGTCAACATAAACACAATGTGGTATTTGAGAGGGTTTTTGGAGGCCTTCCCAGATGATTTTTGGGATGAAAGTGGTATGGATGGAAATTTTATGATGTCTTCTACACAATGGAACCATCAAGCAATACAAATTCCCTCTCCAAACCTCTAAAAAAATGACTTGAAGTCAAGGTGTCCAAATGTGCAGGAACCCTCCTATAGTGACTATATTTGGGGAATTTCTCTCAAATAATAACACCTTTGCATAAAATGAAGGAGTTTTTTGTTTCTTGTTCTATGATTGACAAAAAATCCTTTCACGTTGGTCAAATTCATCTTCCTTAATTCATAAACCAATTTTGAAGTAGAACTTTGACCAAGACAATCATTTGAAAATTTATGACAAGGAATGATGACATGACCCTGATGAAACTTTATGACCTTGGATAAGTGGAGGGAGTAGTAATGACACCTAGACACACCAATTACCATTTTACAACCAAGAGATGTCAAATTTTATTTTGAAAATATAACAATTTGATCGAATAACCCTATCAATCACATGAAAGAGTAAATTTGATCATTGGTGACTGACATAACTGACACATACTAACAAAAGTCTTGGTTTGTACTGGTAGGAATGGTGAACATGAGAATTTTTATTTCCTTTCATCAATTTGTAACAATTCAAACAATTGTTCCTCTTTTCATAAGCTTGTAATACAGATGGCAGTAAGTATTTAGCAGTTGTTATTGCTCTGTATTTGTCACAAAGCGTAGTTAAGTATACAAAGTCTTCTATAGCATAAACATAAAAATACACAGTAATATTATAACACACACACCGATGTCATCAGTATATAATTTAGCATACCAATACAAACAATTGTTGATATAATATCCCAAGACATTGTAAAAAGACAGTATGACATAATTTTGATAGAAATCCTACTTCCTCTTCTCATGGGTTTGCTGTACAAACGAGAAGTGCTTAGTGTTTTTTAGCTCAGGAAACCCCCCCCCAGACCGAAGATATGGCATGTCCTCATGCCATGAATTAGCAATTAGCTTCTTGGTATTTTTTTTTTTTAGAGGGGGGTTAGCAATAGGCCTTTTGGTATTCTTGCCCAATGAGGCTGCAGGGGTATCAACAAGTTATTTGGACTTTTGGTCCAGTAAAAGAATATCTTGAGCATGATTTTTTGGGTGGAGTAACAATCCCTAGATAAAGAGTCTTCGTGCTAATATTGATTGTAAGATGAGGGTTTGAAAATTGGTAAATGAACTCATCCCACATTTTCCCCTATTTTTCCAACTCGGCTAAGACAAGTAGTTTTGATAAGGTCATGGTGAAATAGGTTATTATGGGGATTGGTTACATTCTTCCTCACTTGGGAAGACATCCTCTCAAGACTCTTTAAGAAGTAAAAGGGAAAATTCAATGGCTTATTGAACTGAAAGTGAGCTAATAATCGAAAGTGACAGGATTTAAAGACAGAATATCTACCTCCACATGTAATCAATCTAGTGATGACTATGAGAGTGTTGATTAGCTCCTCTTTTATCCACTCCTTGGAGTATCCCTTAGTTCCAGACATGTTCTGAAATTCGGTTTTCAAAACCTTGTTATAGCTTGCTCTTGGAAACTAGTGGTGTTTAAACTAGCGGTCTCCAACTCTTGGGAGCTTTGTGGCTAAGGAAATTGATTCCTCAGAGACCATGAACACAGTGAATAGGAGCAGAGGCATGCTAAGAGTATTCCATTATTATTTTTTTTCCATCGTTCTCACACAATCCTTTCCTCTATCTCACATTCTATAAGGCATGTAATCATAACTCTGTAATGAACATTTTGTAATGAAAATAAACCAATTAAGTGGTTTGTTAAGGAAATGTATAGTTGTTTATAAAACACATGGAATTAGCATTTCAAAAATAAAATAACTGCTGATATAATAGGTTGTATCATGAAAATAACACACATAAATTTTTACAAAGATTTACTTCTTCTAGGCAATGTTATCATTTGTCAACTCATGAACCCCTCCCCCACACCTAAGTATTGTGACACCTCACAATAAAAAATATAGGAAACTATTCAGTTCTCCCAATAGCCGAAGATTTATATCTTGTTAAGTGTAGAGATAAATTTCACATGTTGGTCTGACGAGACGGTTAAAAGATGGCCCCATCTTTAGGATAAGAGATCTTATATATAAATAAGAAGAGGTAGGAAAGAGAGTTTCAAGATAGTCTCAGAGTTAGTTCCCAATGGAAAGTTTAATGGAGTTCATTAACCTTAGCTTAACCATACATAGTTCATGTCAGATTTTTCTACAAGTAATGCCATACATCATGACAAGTTTAAATTTATTATTTATTTTTTTGTCAGATTATCATCCTCACTAGGTAGAATGCCCCGATGCCAGCAAGCTTGTTCGGTACTTTGGCTGGTTTACCTAGTCATACCACAGGACGATACCCACTACCAATAGACCTGTTCAGTATCCCGACGGGTTAGCCTCTTACAGCCTCAGAGACTATCCCTCCATCTTTTAATATTTTAGTATAAGATTTCTATATGCAAGAAGATGGGGAGACAACTCTGAAAACAACTTTTTCTTTATTTTTTTTCAATTGGGATGGTATTTGTGTTAGAGGATGACTTTCTGTTATATTCCTTAGTGATTTTCCTGATGTAAGGGGTACTTAAGAGGATGTGGCCTATCTAATGATATGATATAATCAAGTTATTTAGTGTGTAGTGGATGGTCCCATTGAGAAAGAACAGAAAGGTATCTCTAGGATCAACTCACTTTCTTCTTTTGTAAGTTATTGTGATGTTTCCATGACTAACCGCTAATCATACCTCCTTGTTACTCTTTAATAAAGATACTTTATTCACTTACTCAGGTTTCTTGGGGAAACTGTACAAGTGACCTCTACGCTTGATGGTTACAGTATCACTTCCTTATATAGTGGTGAAGGTTTTTAAGAGCAATTACTATTTAAGATTCCTTAAGAAAAAGAGAATATGAAAATGTTTTCAAAAATGTGGCTAACTACAAAAAGTCATTATTCATTTGATGCTTAGTAGACAACAAGGTTCAATTATAGAAATATTTTGAAGAAACATCCTTCCTTTAAATCTCCCTGAAACTGTCTACTCCTGGTGAAATAAATACCTACAGAAATCTCTAGAATTGTTTGTCAAAAACCGCACTCTAAAATATCAAAGACTAATGTGATCAATGAGATCAAGTCATTGGAACATGTATCTCATAGTTATTTTATTAAAAGAAAATGTAAAATGAGGCTGCATTAGACTTTAAGCTAAACTAACAACATGCAGTTTTTATTTATTATCATGCCCTACCTAAAAAGAAAGGAAAATATTTATTCATGTGTAAGAACTTTTCCAATGTAACCATGTGCGAAGAAAGATAAGAAACATACTCATATCCACATATAATAAAGTTACTGCAGTGATTACCTAGATATGAAGAACCAATCAACCTACTTGTTTTTGCATTCGAAGGTGTTGAAGAAGAGAATAGTATTGTGTCCTGGTGACCTCTTGAAACCAAATTTCAATGTAATCTTGATGTTCATCAAAAATAATTTCTATGCTCTCCTTCATCATGCTATGCAGATCCTCTTCTTCTGGATGATTGATTTCTGAAGTACATAAAGGATCTGCTGAGATGGATGTTGACAACTCCTCAATCTCAGGTCTTAATGATTGCTCTCCACTGGATGTAGTCCATAATTTTTCACCTTCCTTCACATTTTGGAAAGGAAAATCATTTTGTAGCTCATAGGACCTTGATTCTTCTAATATTTCCGGAGAGGTAGACTAGTTCTTGACTATTGTCAAGATGTGTTCTTCCTGAAAAGAAGAGATCCCAGCTATTGCTAGGATTTGAGAGAGTTCTTCCAAAATAATGGTCACCTTCGAATTCATTCTCCTGGTGGTGGTAAAGAAACAAAGGTTGTGTTGTTTGGTTTTGCAGAGGTCTAGAGTGGTATAGCCTCATGTCCCATTATTACTGATGCTTCAACTTTTGTTCTATAGTTCTCCATGTTTTAGTCTCTTTAGAGACTGATTTAAATCTTTGGGTTGAGCTAGATCCTGTTTTTCGATATCGATCTGTAGAGTTTTTGAGTGGAATGTTCCTTCTCCTAAAAAGGTCAGAAGGAACCTTGGTTGAAAGGTATGATTTGGATTTAATGTATCTACCTTTGGGTCCCTAGGTATGTTCATGAAAGCAAACAACAAAAAGAAAAACTACCATTGGGTTTGGGGGAACCTACTATAGCAGATGCACAGGTTCTTACCTCTCATCTTAAAGTTCCCCTGCCACCAAAATAATGCTAAGGTTTAGAAGTGATCTATTTCCTAACTATCTCCTACCTTGAGACAACTCCCTAACAATGGTGCAAAAAATGGTGGGTGTTCTATATGCACTAAAAAAAATACTTAAAAACCCTCAATTAAATTGTCAACCCGGGGTAAGTAAAATTAGATTTGTAGCAATATATATGTGAAGGTAGAAAGGATGGAGGTAGTATAGTCTAACTAAGGAAGTGACTATATGAGAAATAATCTATTCAAGAAAAGGATAATAATCAAACCCTATCAAGAAACTTAAAATAACTACCCTATGTAACTGTTGAACAAATGATCGATGAATATTTCTAAGAAAGAAAATGAGAACCCTACTTAAAGAAAACTAACTTAATCATGGCAATAATCAAAAGAAAATGATCTACCTAATAATCTATAACAACAACAAAATACTTGAATTAACCTATTCAAATTCAATAAGTAACTATCCTATTAAATAAAATAAACAAGCAATCAACTTTCCTATCAAAGCAAGTAAACAAGTAAGCAACTACCCTATCAAAGCAAGTAAACAAGTAAGAAACTACCATATCAAAGAAAGTGAACAAGCAAACAAACAACTAACTAGCCTATGATAACTTCTACAACAAGTAAACTAATCAAAATTACTCAATAAGCAACTAATCAAACTAACAAGAAAGTGAACTCTATTGTTAAATTAAATTTTACAATTACTTCTAATTTATGAAAGGAAATGTTTAATCTACTAGATTGAAAGCATTATGACAATAAAAGTAATTAATAACTACTCTTTAATCTATGATAAGAAAACTATTCTTTAATATACCAAAGCAAGAAGACTATTCTCTAATCTACAAAAGCAAGGAAACTATCCTCTAATCTATAAAAGCAAGAAAAATACTATTCTGTTTAATTCAATTGCATTCTATGCTAATGTAAGCAAATTCATACTACTTAGAGATTCATAACTGAAAACTAAACTCAATAATCAAACTTCGAATTAAAATTGCAACCTAAATCTAGAAAATGATATTGCATAAAGTAAACTAAACTAATCCTATTTTAACAATTCAAATTGCAAAAGAGTAAATGCTCATAAAACATAAATTAAATCCTATTTCAGCATATCACAAGAAAATAAATAAACAAACTATCTAACAACTAGATACGCAAACTAAATAGAAATTAGATAAACAAACTAAAAATGAAAGCTAAAACTAACAACTATCCATCCACCGAAACTTGTCAAAGAAACCATAAACTAAAACTATGTTTTAAACTCTGTTTTAACTTCTAATTATCATATTTCAGCATGCATAAATTCTAACTATCATCTAATCACACAAGGGTTAGTGTCTTAAGCTTAAGTTGTTTTCTATTTAGTTAGAAAGACATGGCATATTAACTATTCTTCATAAGAAACCTGCAACAAGAAACTGAAACAATTAAACTATAAACAGTAATTACACAGTACGTAAGAAAGATAAAAACACACATATAAAAAATAAAAGAAATGATAATTACATAAATCAAATACACAAACTAGCTAACTAAATATTCACCCAGACTGCAGGTGGGCCCCCCAACAGATTATGGCTACTCCTCAAAGATGAATCATGAGATCAAGCAACACGATTTCAACATTAAAATGAAAAATGCAGTTTTACACAGTTTTAGCAAAATATGTTTGAAAATGGAAAAACAGAGCTGGACTATCCTTTTTCTCTCTAACACCATTTGTCTGAACACTGAGGTGGTATTTATAGATTTACAAGCTGAGAGGTTAATCACTGGAAGGGTCGGCCTCGTCTAAAAATAACAAATCACATTCAATGTGTCTTATTTGCTAGTGGGTTCTAGAAATAAGGCGATCCAATAAACACCCAACATAACAAACCAATCTAAGTTGTTAGAAGCTTAGTAGCTGGAGGCCACGAGCACGAAGAAACCCCATGTCTTTGATTCACCCATCGTTGGCTGCTAATATGATAACTTCCGAATCGCCCATGGTTTTAGTGTAGGATGGAGTGTCAGATGGAGTACCGGACTAAGTGTCGGATGGAGTACCAGACAGAGTGTCAGATGTAAAAACGAGCTGTGATTTTTCCCTGTGACACACATAACATGAATTAGTTTCTTGAAATCATTAAAACATGTTGAATTACACTCAAAACCATCATAAAACATGAATCATGCATACCTGGTATGAATCATGGCGATTTAACACAAAAAATCTTCAAAACTCTTCAAACAGGAAAATACATATACACATTTAGTAAAAAAGGATGCAAGCAACATCATTATATTAACCATATTGCGGGCCCAACATTGATGAAGGAAAGAGGAGGGTGGCGTGTCATGCCACATTATCCTAGTTGATGCCTCATGATGATGTGTCATGCCATGTCATCAACTACATATCATGCCATGTTAGCATAGTTTCCACGTTAGCAAAGAGTTGGTCAATCGTCGATGGTCGGGGTTCAACGAATTTTTAAAGCAAGTGGCGTTCAAGGTAATTCATTGATCCAAAAATGGATTAGAAATCATACACCACTGTATATGAACCGAGTTTGTCTAATATCACTTGATCCTCAAATAGTATTAAGTATGACACCACTTTCTTATTCCAAGATTCTTTTATTGACAATGCTTATAGCATGGAAGTGACTTATCTTAATTAACTTAAACACTTCAACTAATGAACATAACTTGCATAATAATTCTTACATAAGCAAATTCAAAATTACATGAAAGTAATAATAATATCAAATGCTTAAAGTACAATAAAAAATAATTTACAATACAAGTGATGAAGATGCCATTTCAAATATGATTCTCTAATGCAGAAAAGGAAACGACCCTTGCGTTCCCCTTGGAAAATCAAGAAAAATGACTATAAAGTCAGCTATATTCTACTTACAGTGCCCTAGACTCCCCTTAGCATGAAAAACAATGTACACAATCTCTTATTGTCTTGAAATTCACACCAACTTAAAAAAACTCAGCATAGATTTATTGGCAGGAAACATTGATGTTACAAATGCTCAATTAAAAAACACTCAATTTATATCCTTCTGGCTTACAAAAGAGAAATAAGATTATCACCATCAGGACTACTTCGAAAAAATGAATCAGGTGACTATAAACACCTTATATCTCCAAAAAGACTACATAATTTGTCTTATAAAAGGCTTAGTGCAAGTGTTTTAACACCAAAAGAGTGAGTGGTGCGATGGTAATAACACTCCTTTATATAAGAGAGGATGGGGAATCGAATCCTTACCAAAATCCTTTTATTATGGGATTTTTTTTATAATATTGTTATATGGTTTCAACCATATACTAAATATGGTATACATTTATGAAACCCAAATAAAAAGGACCGCATGGCATAGTTTGTTAAAAACCATATTAAATACATAAAAAGAGGTGTTGTTATATAAAAATTTTCTTCACCCCATGAAACTTGCTTGGATGGCCTTTCCATTTCCTTATGCAAACTTGAAACCAAACACCCTTTTTTACCTTCTAGAGAAAAAAAAAACATTTTTCCACATATACACACCCTACTAGTTAGACAACAAGCGTATATGCAGGTTGCTCCACTACAGCTTTCATACATCAGATTTGGTGCTCAAAATTAAAAATTATGTCGGGTTTCCATGTCACGTCATGAGATCCATGATACTTGACCTTCCATATAATGGAAACACTCTAGCTCAGCCTTTTAGTTCCATTTGAAGGATATAAATTGAGCCATATCCAAGCCTTGGAAATAGGAGAGAACTCAACTTTTGAGAGAAAAGATACTCTGGATAAATTTCATTTCACATTGAGTCTGCATCCCTTTATCCTTGAAAGTTTGAAGTCATTGTTCAACCCCCAAGCTATTCCTTTTGTGATGGAGAACCTCATTGTCTCCTTTATACAAGCTTGACTTTGGTGGAGGATTGAAGTGGTGGAGGCCCAACTGGAGGGACTTAGTTTCTCAGTTACGATATGTGTTGTTACAAAAGTTTGTCACCTATGTACTTTTGATGACTATTTTAATAGAAATACTATTTTCTTGTCCAATTGATATCTTGCAAATATTTGAATTTTTATTCCATGGGAATATTTGTCATGTATGTTAGTGGATTATGATAATATTATGCTAACATTGTATATTATCACTAGATGCTTGCGTATCTTGGTTTTTGAGGACAATTTGAAGGTATAAATCTTTGAGTTACGTGCTCAACGGTGGTCTTCATCGAACGTCTGAATGAGGTAGGATCTTGACCTTGTCTTGTTAGCATTTCATTTATATAGAATAACTGGGATTAGAGTTGATTTATGCGTGTCATTCCGTATGTTGTGGTTTACCTCATGCCATAGAGATATTTTCCTCATAGCACAATTGGTAACCATACTGGGGATTGATCTTCTATTTGGGGTTTGGAGTGTTTTTCTTCTTGACATTCTCTTTGTTAGCTTGAGTTTCCTTATCGCCTAATTTCTTGACAATTTTTACTTTGCATTTGAGTTTCCTTGCTTAATCCTTTCCATGGCAGTGTTTTACTATATATACGTGGTTTTCCCCTCAACATACACATACATATGTGAGATGTCCTTCTATAGGGCACATACATACATGAATTTTTCTCAAACATTCATGTACACCCACTCTTTAGGCTTACTGGTTGAGTTTGGTGTTTGTTGGGTGAGTTTGGTTGGTTGTTGAGTCTTCTTGGGTCTTTGTCCTAACTACTAGGTGCTTACATAGTGATAGGAAAGCTTATTATTGTTGAATTTTCGGGCAATATTCTTTCTTATCATATTTTTCATTAGTTGTCCTTGCACATTGGTCTGAGTGTTTACTTCTTGATATCCTACTTGGCTTGTATCTTTTTTCTTGCAGTGGGGTCTATATGTGAAGTTGCTATTCAATCCTTTCATTTTCTTTTTTTCCTATCGAAAATACAATATTTTTTTTCTCATTTTCCTTTATGGAATTTTCTCTTTTGATAATCTAGTATTGATCTTGACACATTTGGAAAGATTCAATTTTATTGAAATTGTATAAATTGTATTGAAAGTTGCATTTAAAAGCATACCATCTCTTGAGAATTTAGGATTAGGACTTAGAAGTATTTTTATTCATTTCTTTGATATGTTGAGTCATAATATCATCAATTTCACGACCACACCTCTTGAGAAAACAAAACTAGTAAAAGTAATGATGATTAACTAAAATTGATTAGAAATGATTTTATTTTTTAGGGTACACAAACCAACATAGGATATAGGGACCTGGAGTATGATTTTGTGAGCAAAATTCTTCAAGGATATTAAATTAAACATATGTGTCTGACCAGAGAGTGGTGAAATTTGTTATGTAATTAGTGACATCAGGAGGCTCCACTCACACTCGAGTTAAGTAGAAGGTTTTGTGAACTTGGTTGTAGAGATATCCCTCTAATACCTTCTTAGCGTCAGAGATATTTCCGTGGTTTCATTTGTATATGGGGTCTCTCTACTACCTTTACCTCTGTGAAAGGAAATGCTTTCAATATTGCGGGATTTGTTACCATGCCCATACGGTGGACTAGACTTATGAATGGTCACCTAAGCATTGGTTATATTGTGGTGGCTATAGTTTTTTGACATAGGTAGCCACATAGGTTACTTGCAGGGGTTATTCTGCAGGTACCCTGAGTCAGATAAGGGTCAGACAAGACACAACCTTTATGGAGGGTTACCTCTCCAGGGGGATCTGGCTGACTGTGTTGTTAATCCCATGAGGGCCCTTATAACTGATTCTAATACCTCAAATATTTTGAAGGGAGTCTCAAGCCCCTCTTGAGAAAGGCATACCTACTCTAGTGAGGGAGGCCCATTTTCAACTACTATATCTTGTTTGTGTACATTTGGCCTTTTTTTTCTTTGGTGTGCTCTCTGATTGTTAGTTGGACCTAGGATTTGGTTTCATATCTCAAGTCTCGAGTCATCATGGAGCAATACCAAGCTCCTCGCAGGTCTCTTATTTTGTTGAAGTTACCACTACAGTTTGATACTTTACCGAAGTTTCCTTCTAGAAGGTGTAAATTTAATAGACGTGGTACATATATCTCCACATCCCATATTTGTGATTATCCAGTTATGAGTACTGAGTCAATTTTGAATAACACATGGAGTCCCTCGAGTCCAATACCTTCTGTGGTTAGTGGGATTCCTTTGACTCCTTCAGCTGCGACGATTGTAGTGCCATGTTTTCCCATCCTTACTCCTACCCAGATAGTGGTTTCTACTTGAACCATAGAAATGAACCCTTTCGGGTCTCTTTTTGGTATGCCAAGATACAATTCTCAGTCCATACCTTTGGTCTCTAACCATTTTTATTTTGGTATGCCCAATATGACATCGCAACTTTCATCCTCCATTCTAGCAATTAATGCAAATCCTAGTTTTGTACCTTGAGGAATGGCTTCTCCGCATGTTCCTCTCTCATTTGGTGGAGGTCATATTCCCCAAATGAATCCTACGGTTGTAGGGCAACCTCATTTTTATTCCGGGTCTAATCCTAGTCTCAATGCTCTTGGATGGAGTACTCAACCGGGTGGACAAGCCACTTCCTATATTCCATCCTTTCCCCCTTCTTCCTCCATGCTGATACCAACAACCACATTTGTTATGAAAAATCCACCTCTATCCTCTAGAGTTCCACCCAGAGGGATTCAGCTTCACGCTATGGGAAACCTCTATCTTGGAGCTCCTCCAGCTGGGGACAATGTTTATAACCCTCACTATGCCACCCCTATAGGTATGGTGCCCATAAAACCTCTTATGAATCAGTTTGGAGGAGGATATTGCCCTACCAGAAAGGGCCATGGTATATACTAGAACCCTATATGGTCTAGAATCCCTCAACACCAATCTTTCCCTAGAGTATGGGCTCAAACGCTGAAACCCCGACTCCCTTTTCTGGCCATGCTTAATCTACTAGATTTGTCGAGATTGATGAATGACCCGATGCATCATGATACATCATGGACCCTTTTCCCCACCAAGATTCCTTTGGACATTCCAAAATTCAAGGGAAAGACTGGCGAGGATCCAGGTGATCATGTTACTAGTTTTCATCTTTGGTTCTCATCCAATTCCATTAATGACAATTCTATTTGTTTGGGGCTATTTCAATGCACCCTAATGGGTGTCACTGTCAAATGGTACATTGAGATACTAGGGGGAACGTAGGGAAACTTTAATCATGTGATTGTGGTCTTTCTCAACCACTTCCAATCGCTAATTCGTTATGATGCCGGCATAGAACATTTTTTAGGCTTTCACTAAGATAAGGCCATGCATATCTCTGACCATATCCAAGATTGGCGTAGATGGAAGAGGTTGATTAAATCCTACATTCCTCCATAGTTTTTGTTGGAGTGGTTCCTTAAGTCCTTATTGCCTTATATTTCGAAGGATGTTTCTACATCCAGAGTAACATCCGAGGACGAAGCTATTTTCAAAGCCCAACAACTGGACCTCATATATGCTAAGTTTGGGATGTTGTATGAAATTATTCCTGACATGTTGTAGTCGAATTATGACCCTAGAAACAATCTCGGGTCTCATGCCGATGGAATCATAGGCTCTGCAAATGCTAAGTCTACAGACTTGCTGACGAACGAGTTGAAGGATTTTTCTCTAAGACAACTTGTAGTAGGACAAGCTTTGGCTTCGTCCTCCACTCCTACTCAGTCAGTGGATGTGAATTTTATACAGTCGTCGGCCAACCCAAATGGTAACCAACAACCAGGAGGGAATAAAATTAAGGGACGAGGTAATAATCGTAAGGGTGGGAAAAATAATAACAAATCCAAGGATGACACTAACAATGATAGATTGAATAATCATGCTGGTGAGGGAAAGAAAGAAAAATGGAAGGTGAAGTTGACTTGTAAACTTTGTAAAGATGGTCACCTTACCCACCTATGCCCCAAAATCGAGGAAGCCTTGAGGCTCTTATCACAACCGCCCGATATGCTGACCAATCCATTTCCACATAATCAACACATGGCTTCAGGGTCCTCCAACACTGGAAATGCATCGAGTGGGAGTCCAAACCCCCTGAAACATGAAGGTGGCCATATATGTGTTAATATGGTCAAGTCTCATATTGATGTAGCCACTTGATCTTGTTATTATAGTTATTCATAGACTATTATAGGTCCAGAGTCTCCCCCTCCTCCGAAAAGACACTTGCAAATTGAAAATCCAGAACCTCTGCCTCATATTTCGAAAGGAGTACTAAAATTCTCTGCCCACAATCGTAATGCAAGAGCTGCCAAAAACTATTCAATTGTCGAATATTTGGGTCAAACCCCTTGTGCGATGTCGGCTTTGGAGGTGCTCCATATGTATTCTTCATAGAGGAATGCCTTGTTATCTAATTTAGGAGTTGTAGACCCATGTGTCTCGAAGGTTATTAAGTTTGACATCATGGATGTTAAGCCTTTCTTTCCTTACCACGTGGACTTTCAAATCTAGGTGGAGTATACAAAATTTACCATCAAACTCACTATAATTGATGAAGGTGTCGCAACGTGCGTGATGTCCCTAAAATGTTGGAAATCCATTGGCTCTCCAACTCTATCCCAATCTATAACTGTGTTGACCACATTTGATGGATGTTCATTTCGACCCCATTCTTCCCTCTTTTCGGGTCCAATTAGGTGGAAAGAAAATGGAGGTTGATGCGCCCCTTGAATATAATTTATTACTAGGGAATAATTGGACTTATGCCATGATCGCAGTCGTGTCATTTGTTTTCTCACTTTATGTTTTCCTCACGAAGGGAAAATAGTGACGATTGATGAATTGTCCTTTGTGAATGCTAGTCCTAATGCATCAATTGGACCTTTGATCCCAATGATCGACAATTCTCAGCAGGAAACTGAGGATGTTGGTGTCGGAATTTAATCCTTTCTCATGGGTAGCTTTGATTTCATGGCACCAATCCACCCCATTCATTCCATTTCCAGTAGGTCTTCATCATTGATGAGGTTCGTTCCTTTTCGTACTTCATATTTCAACAATCCTTGGACCCTACCTTCCCTGACTATATCATGCAAAGGTCAGTCATACATTGAGATGGAAATTCCACTTTTAGTAGTAGAGGTTGTGTATTAACACTAATTTTGGCCCAAATCCTTTCTCCTCATAGACGTACGAGGAAGATCCCATTCTAGAGCCTGTATGTGCCTCCTGATTGTCTTGTTCGCATGATTTCCTCGACGATAATTTTCCTTCTGATGAATCCATCTTAGAGGCCATGTATGGTCCCGATAGGCCTTGGGACGATATGAATCATTGCTCCTATTTCCTCCCTGAACTTGTTAGGATCGAATAGGACAACTTTAGATCTACCTCTAGTGATATGGTCAATCATGATATGGTTATGCTATATAAGCATGGTATTTATGCTGAAGGAAACATGGAAAATATTTATCCTACCATCATGATAGACATCTCTCAAGTTCCTAGCAAAATTGAGAATGTATATATCGGTGCCGATTATTTGATTGAAGATATTAAGATCTACACTGATATCTTCAAAGAATTTTGTGACGTATTCACTTGGTCATGTTAGCACTCCATAAATCTATTTGGTTGATGAACAGACGATGAAGGTAACTTTTTCAACCAACTTTGAGAGACAAAACTATCATTTCAGATCTGGAGAGGGATCTCTTAGAAATGGCGCGGTCTCTACGTAGGATATGTCTTTACGAACGACGAATAGATTTTAAAATTGGTGATGAAATGCTTCTATTTATATTAGCGCAGGTAAATAAAACTCGGGCTATTGGGTCGGTCTGAGGAAGAGACGGAAAAAATGACTCAAAGACTAGATTCGAGAGGAAAAGGCTAGGCAAGCGATAACCTTCAGTGTTAATCATAAAGTGTGGTGGGAGAAAAACAAAGGGAGCGAACTCAAGAGTGCCACTGTGGATGAATTTAGAGTTATCTTGAGAAGAAAATTCTTTGTCTAAGTGGGGCAAACAAGGGCACAGTACAACGAATCTGCAAGTTCGAAAATTTGTTCCAAAATAGACGATTTGAGATATGAAATTTAAGATAACAGGAAAGAACATATGCAGAGAAAGAAACACAATACATCCAACTATCGCAACTAGAATCTTTACATCAAAATACATGACCTTTGCATTAAGTTTCAGTAAAAAACACTCAGACTTCTTACAATAGCATTTGTTTCTTAAAATTGCCAACCAACCCTGGTTACATCAGAAAGATGAAATATATAAACTAGGGTGCCGCTTGGGCTACCCTCTATTCTAAATGCAAACTCTAGACTAGGAAAAACTGTGCCACATGTGCAAGAAACTCTTCGCACGACACCATAAAAAAATAGGCAAAAATCATGCATGTCTACTAGTAACCATCTTCAAGCTTTGCCACGAGATCGGATCGTCGGTCAAGAGATGACGTAGGGAAAAAATGTGTCGATATGTCCCTCGATTAGCTGTCCTTGTGAACAGTTGTTCGCCCAAAATCAGTCGTTTGCAATTTTGGTTTCACCTCCCGTTACACACCTATTTGCTGGGAGCTGTGCACAACAAACAATTGTGTGATTCCCATGACTGTTACAAAAATGGTGAGATGTTTTCAGAGGATGTGTATCACTCAAAAGATGTCATGTAGGACAACACCGCTTGTTAAGATATCTTTTCTTATGTGAAGGCGAGATCCATATGGAATTCTTGTTCAGCTGCTTCGTCACCTCCGGGATACTCTGCATGCCCTTCCCCTGCTATCCTTTGCACTTCTCACAGCTAGACAATAAAATTATGAGCCTCCTTAAGCTGCCTTTTCAACCATGTCATGCTCCCTCTGCGATTCTATGCAGTTGATGCCTCCGCAGTCTTTATCGCTAGATGTCGTTTTAATTCTCTGTTTTCCTGATAAAGCTCGGCAATAGCTAGCTTTGCGTGCTTTAGCTGCTAAGATGGTGTTTTCTCATTTGTCCCGTGGATTCTGCATTCGTGACCTCCTTGTTCTTTCTTGGCCTACCTCTTCTTCGAGGTAGTTGTTGTCCAGAGGAAAACTCTCCTGCCACCTTCCCCTTCTGTATGAATTTCTCTGTCTCGACCTTCTCTCGTCTTAAAATGGTCTCTTCTGTAGGTGAAAAGATAGATCCTTCTAATCTTATGGGAATGGTTTCCACAGGCACAAAAGAAATCCAATCTCTCTGAGGTTCGTATCTTGTAGTTCTACCACTCTGCATGCCCTTTCTTGTACTTTGAGAAAATTCCATGATGCAACCGAGGTGAAAAATGTGCACAAATTGTCTGAACATATGTATCGAGGAACAACTCTGAACCAATTGGATTGGCAAAAGGAAAATGTGATTGAAAACTTGGGCCAAATTATATTACTAGAGGAACACGTCGAGCATCTGAGATTTATAGTGGATCGACTCAGAGAGGAGGAACTGTTGGACATTAATGAATTTATGGCGATGAAAAATTTCAAGTCGATCCTCAGGCTATTCATGGAAAATCCTCGCGTGTGGAATGGAGGCGATATGATTTTTTGCGCAGGCATCATATGAACACTACAATTCTTCATTCCTATGGACTTCATAATAAAACGATAGTAACTGTGGCACTTGCCAACACGACCTTTATTTAACCACTTGACTCGACAGGGGTACGTAGAAATTGGTTTCTTAATGGGATTTGACCTCTGGGAAAAGACAAGCCCATACCACATATATATTTCTCGACTTTGACACCCTTTCTGCTTTCCAAGGGCCAACCGACCATTTGCTGACTTCAACATCATGGTATTACGTGCCTAACTTCACATGTTTGGGCTCATGGATCAATACGTGACTCTCAATTGACTCTAAAAGGAAAGAAAGGTGGTGGCACTAACAACTGGCTCCAATGAGGATGTTATCCTCCTTGTGAGGTATAAAATAATAGTAGACTAGGTGCCTGACCATTGGTCTTTATTTGATGTCTAGATACTAAGTAACAAAAATGATGGACAGAAATGAAAACAACTAGAATCAATGACACAAATTCTAAGACTGCAACATAAACTTAGGGCCTTCACTTCGGCCTTCAATTTTATGCTGACGTACTGAATCGACTCAATTTTAACGACTATTTACAATGAAAAATGAATCAAACAAAATTTATTACATCAGGTAGCTTTTGAGGAACTTGCCGTTTACAGGACCCCAACCAAGACATTCCCCCTCCGGCCCTGTCAAGAAAAAAATGTTGTCTCTACAACACACGCTGACTCTATATGGTCCTGTCCAAAGGTGTTTGAACTTTTCATGTTTCCCTTTTCCTTCATTTCACGCATCCCATCTCAGCACCAAATCTCCCACCTAAATATCTTCCTGCTTAGAGTGTTTGTTGAAAGTTTTCTTTATCCTCTCCTGGTGAAGTTGAGACCGATTATATGCTTTCTTCGTCGCCTGCTGGATATTGATCAATTGGTTTATCCTTCTTTGTGCATCATCCAGTTCGGCCTCCTTCTTTTGCAACAGTTTCCTGACTGGCGGTCCCAACGCAGTAGAGAAAATCGCGTCTACGCCGTAAACGATTTAAAAAGGTGGCGTTGATATGGAATTTTTGGTAGTGATCTGATCTATCCACAGTGCGTAGATACGCTTCTTATGCCACACTCTCTTATTTTCTTGCAAGAGCCTTTTGATGATTCTGGTCAGGATCTTATTCGAGGATTCCACTAACCCGTTTCCCTACGGGTAATATGTTGTGGAATGTCCCAAGGTTATATTATAGTCCTGAAAAAACTTCTCCATCCATTTAGACTTGAATGTGGCCGCATTATCTGTTATTATCTTAATAGGACATCCAAACCTTGACAAAATGTTAGTCTCTAGGAACTGTATGATGACCGCATCAGTGGCTTTCTTTGTGGGGACCGCCTCAATCCACTTCGTGAAATAATCGGTGGCCGTGAGGATACATTTGTGATGCATGGAGGATGACAGGTTTATATCACCTATGAAATCCAGGCCCCACTGCATGAAAGGCACCTCAACTGAGATTGGATTTAACGGCAGAGGTTGTAGCTTCCTTCTCTCGTCGAAAATTTGGCATTCATGGCAGCTGGAGACCTCTTTATATACGTCAGCGAAAAGCGTCGACTAGTAATAAACTGCCCTCAGGATCTTGTGCGCGGTGGTCTTCCAATAATGGTTCCCTCCATAGTCTCCTTTGTGAAACTCCCATATGGCCCACTTCGCCTCGTCTTCCATCAAACAATTTAGCAGTATTCCTTCAGGATCTTTCTAATATAGCGAATTATCCAAAACACAGAACTTAACCGCCTTAATCTTGAGGAATCTTTCTTTAGTCTTGCTCACGCCTAGAGGGGCCTGGAGATTTTCTAAAACGTATATGATGTCCGTATACCACAACAAATAAATGAAACGCTGAGGTACCTACGTAATGTTTTCTTCTTGAGGGCCCTCCGATAGATAAACAATGAAATTCATACCCACAACGTCATAGTTTGACTGAGCCATTAGCTTCGTGAGGCCCTGGCCCTTGACCAACTTTGTGAGATTGATATCAAGGTCATATTATAACATGTCAGCTATCCACTTTCCTCTCCTTCCTTCTGGGTCGAGCTAGGTAAGGATGTCCTTTACCAAATTACTGGGCACATAGGCAATGACGTGGGAGTGCAAAATATACATCCTGAATTCCTTCAGAGCCTTTACTTAAGCATACACCTTCTTTTCCATAATGTCATACCTTAGGGGAGAATCGCGCAATGTATAGATGAAGTAGGCTATGGGTTTCTTGAAATCCTTCTCGTCCTTCTACAAAAGTACTCCAACAATAGTATGCTCCGAGGAGAATGAAAAAAGGAGAAAATCTTTCGTAAAGTCTGGGCTGGCTAGCACAGGGGATTTAGTCAGGGGCACTTTGATGTCTTCAAAGGAATTATTGTCCTCTAGGTTCCACTTAATATCATTTTCTTTCCTAATCATACAAGTTATATGATTTATGGTTTTCGCTAGGTTTGGGATAAACCTTCTCAGAAAATTTACCTTACCCAGAAAATATTGTACCTCCTTTTTACTGCACAGGGTTCCGATCTTAAAAATACCTTCAACCTGACTAGGGTCTATTTTAATGCCTTCTTTGGAAATGATGTGCCCCAAAATATTTCCTTCCTCTACTGCAAAATGATATTTCTTTAGATTCAGTGATATACTAAACTTCCTGCACTTTTGAAAAACTCTCCTCAGGTGCTCGAGGTGTTGTTTATCGGAGGTAGAGTACACTGTGATGTCGTCGAGGTAAATCACGATGAATTTATCCTTTTCATAAGTGAAAGTGATGCCCATATACCTCTCAAATGTGGCACCAATGTTCATCATGTCAAAAGGCATCTTAGCATACATGAACGTCAACCATGGAGTGGTGAAAGCCGTCATATCTCTGTCATCCGGGTGAACCATGATTTGGTTATACCCCAATAAATCGTCCAGTATGGACATCCTTTGAGATCCCACTACTTTTTGCAAGATGTAGTCCATTTTGGGGAGGGGGTAGTGGTCTTTAAGAGACACCTTATTCAAATTTCATAAATATACACACAGTCTAATTTTGCCACTTTTCTTTCTCATGGGCACTAAGTTAGCTACCCACTTCGAGAATCTCAATGAAACGATGATTTTGGCGTCAAAAATAATTTTTACCTCTTTCTCGATCAATGGTAGTAACAAAGGGTTTATCCATCTCAAATTTTAATTGAAAGGCTTCTGATCTTCCTTAAAAGGGATAAAATGTTGGATTACCCTTGTGTCGTACACTTTCACATCATCGTAGCTCCACGCTAAAATGTCTGGGAAGTCCTTCATGATTTTTATGTAATCCTGCTTGACCTCTGGACTGAGATTTTTTGATAACTTTACCATCTTCGGTGCTACCTCTGTCCCTATGTTGTAGTCTTCCATTTCTTTTGTGCTTGCAGTGATTTTGGGGTTCTTAGCCACATCATTTTCGTCAAATAGTTTTTCCAGTGGCACCAACTCCTTCAGAATGATGTTATTTTTTAGTTGAATTATATCCCTTCCTACGATCTAGTTTTGGAAAGGGTCGTCGTCACTGTGCATGTCTTCACACTCATATTCATCACTGCAGTATTCCCCATCGAGGTTTGTGTATACCATGATGAATCAACGAAACAGTGAGGTACCTGCACAGTGTTTTCTTCTTAAGGGCGCTCTGACAGATCAACAATGAAATTCATACCCACAACGTCACAGTCTGACTGTGCCATTAGCTTTGCGAGGCCCTGACACTTGACCAACTTTGTCGGCTTGATATCAAGGTCATATTATAACATGGCAGCTATCCACTTTCCTCTCCTTCCTTTTGGGTTGGGTTGGGTAAGATGTCCTTTACTGAACTACTAGGCACACAGGCGATGACATGGGAGTGCAAAATATACATCTTGAATTCCTTCAGATCCTTTACTAAAGTGTACACCTGCTTTTCCATAATTTCATACCTTAGGGGAGCATTGCGCAATGTACATCTGAAGTAGGCTATGGGTTTCTCAAAATCCTACTTGTCCTTATGCAAAAGTACTCTGGCAATAATATGCTCCGAGGCGAATGAAAAAAGGAGAAAATATTTTGTAAAGTCCAGGCTGGCCAGCACAGGGGCTTTAGTCAAGGCCACTTTGATGTCTTCAAAGGACTTCTTGGCCTCTGGGTTCCACTTAATCTCATTTCCTTTCTTGATCATACAAGTTATATGCTTTATGGTTTCCGCCAGGTTTAGGATAAACCTTCTCAGAAAATTTACCTTACCCAGGAAAGATTGTACCTCCTTTTTACTGTGCAGGGTTCCGATCTTCAAAATCCCTTCAACCCGAATGGGGTCTATTTTAATGCCTTATTTGGAAATGATGTGCCCCAAAAGCTTGCCTTCCTCTACTACAGAATGATATTTCTTCGGATTTAGTGATATACCAAACTTCCTGCACTTTTGAAAAACTCTCTTTAGGTGCTCGAGGTGTTGTTTATCGGAGGTAGAGTACACTGTGATGTCATCGAGGTAAATCACAATGAATTTATCCTTTTCATAATGAAATCGATGTCCATTTCCCTCTGAAAGGTGGCACCAACGTTCATCAGGATGAAAGGCATCTAAGCGTACATGAGCATTCCCCACGGAGTGGGGAAAGTCATCTTCTCTCTTTCGTCCGATTGAACCATGATTTGGTTATACCCAAAGAAACTGTCCAGCCTGGACATCCTTTGAGATCCCACTACTCTTTTCAAGATGTAGTCCATTTTTGGGAGGGGGTAGTGGCCTTTAAGAGACACCTTATTCAAATTTCAGAAATCTACAAATAGTCTAATTTCGCCGCTTTTCTTTCTCACAGGCACTAAGTTAGATACCCACTTCGAGAATCTCAAGGAAACAATGATTTTGGTGTCAAAAATATTTTTTACCTCTTTCTCGATCAACATAAGAAAAAAAGGGTTTATCTGTCTCAAATTTTGCTTGAAAGGCTTATGATCTTCCTTGAAAGGGATAAAATGTTGAATTACCCTTCTGTCGTACACTTTCAGATCATCATAGCTCCACACAAAAATGTCTGGGAAGTCCTTCATGATTTTTATGTAATCCTGCTTGACCTCTGGACTAAGATTTTTTGATAAATTTACCATCTTCAGCTCCACCTTGGTCCCGATGTTGCATTCTTCCATGTCTTATGTTCTTGCAGTGATCTTGGGGTTCTTAGCCACATCATTTTCATCAAACAGTTTTTCTAGTGGCACCAACCCCTTCAAAATGATATTATTTTTTAGTTGAATTATATCCCTTCCCGCGATCTGGTTTTGGAAAGGGTCATTGTCACTGCGTGCATCTGCGCACTCATCTTCTTTGTCGTAGTATTCCCCATTGAGGTTTTTGTATACCACGACGAATCAACAAAATGTTGCGCTACCTGTGCAATGTTTTCTTCTTGAGGACCCTCCGATAGATCAATAATGAAATTCATACCCACAACGTCACAGTCAGACTATTCCATTAGCTTCGCGAGGCCCTTGCACTTGACCAGCTTTGTTGTCTTGATATCAAGGTCATATTATAACATGGCGGCTATCCACTTTCCTCTCCTTCCTTCTGGGTCAGGTTGGGTAATGATGTCCTTTACCAAACTACTGGGCACACGGGCAATGATGTGGGAGTGAAAAATATATGTCCTGAATTCCTTCAGAGCCTTTACTAAACTGTATGCCTTATTTTCCATAATGTCATACCTTAGGGGAGAATTGTGTAGTGTACGACTGAAGTAGGCTATGGGTTTCTCAAAATCCTTCTCGTGCTTATGCAAAAGTACTCCGACAATAATATGCTCTGAGGCGAATGAAAAAAGGAGAAAATCTTTTGTAAAGTCCGGGCTGGCCAGCATAGGGGATTTAGTCAGGGTCACTTTGATGTATTCAAAGGACTTCTTGGCCTCTGGTTTCCACTTAATCTTGTTTACTTTCCTGATCATACAAGTTATATGCTTTATGGTTTCCGCTAGGTTTGGGATAAACCTTCTCAGAAAATTTACCTTACCCAGGAAAGATTGTACCTCCTTTTTACTGCGCGGGGTTCTGATATTTAAAATCCATTCAACCCAACTAGGGTCTATTTTAATGCCTTGTTTGGAAATTATGTGCCCCAAAAGATTTCCTTCCTCTACTGTGAAATGATATTTCTTCGGATTCAGTGATATACTGAACTTCCTGCACTTTTGAAAAAATCTCTTCAGGTGCTCGAGGTGTTGTTTATCGGAGGTAGAGTACACTGTGATGTCGTCGAGGTAAATCGTGATGAATTTATACTTTTCATCAGTGAAATTGATGTTCATTTCCCTATGAAAGGTGGCACCAACATTCATCAGGCCAAAAGGCATCTTAGCGTACATGACCGTTCCCCACAGAGTGGTGAAAGTCGTCTTCTCTTTGTCGTCCGGGTGAACCATGATTTGGTTATACCCTGAGAAACCATCCAGCATGGACATGCTTTGAGATCCCACTACTTTTTGCAAGATGTAGTCCATTTTTGGGAGGGGGTAGTGGTCTTTAAGAGACACCTTATTCAAATTTTTGAAATCTACAAACAGTCTAATTTCGCCACTTTTCTTTGTCACAGGCACTAAGTTAGCTACCCACTTAGAGAATCTCAAGGAAACGATGATTTTGGCATCAATAATATTTTTTACCTCTTTCTCGATCAACGACAGTAACAAAGGGTTTATTCATCTCAACTTTTTCTTGAAAGACTTTTGATCTTCCTTGAAAGGGATAAAATGTTGGATTATCCTTGTGTCATACACTTTCAGATCATCGTAGCTCCACATGAAAATGTCTGGGAAGTCCTTCATGATTTTTATGTAATCCTTCTTAACCTCAAGACTGATCTTTTTTGATAACTTTACCATATTCGTCTCTGCCTCAGTCCCAATGTTGCAGTCTTCCACATCTTCTGCACTTGCAGTGATCTTGGGGTTCTTAGCCACATCATTTTCATCAAACAGTTTTTCCAGTGGCACCAACCCCTTCAGAATGATGTTATTGTTTAGTTGAATTATATCCCTTCCTGCGATCTAGTTTTGTAAAGGGTCATCGTCACTGTGCACATTTGCGCACTCATCTTTGTCACCGCAGTATTCTCCATCGAGGTTTGTGTTAGCGAACTCGTCGCTCATGAGGAGGAACCTTTCCACCTATTTATCATCCTCAATCACCTACTAGTGTTTTACGTTATTGAGTACTGCAAGCCTATGCCTGACCTCGATTTCATATATTTTCTCTTGAAGAGAGTGGATATTGAAAACCGAGGCCGAGGTGGCCAATGCGTCAACAACCTGATTTTTTTCCCTGGGGATAGCGGTCAGGTCATACTTTGAAAATCCTCTGAGGATATCTAGAGCCAGATTTCTTTAAGCACGTAGTCTGGGATGTTTGGTCTAATACACGCCCTTCACCTGATTTATGATCAGGTTGAAATCTCCATACACTGTTATCCTCTACGTGCCTAGTTCTTTCAAAAGTTGAAGGCCCAAAATTAGCACTTCATACTCTACCACATTGTTAGTGCATTCAAACGTGAGCTTGTACAAACGCAACTTCGTTCCTGTCTTGGGGGGGCTTACCCATATGCCAGCCCCATCTCCCTCTCGTCTAACTGTGCCGTCGAAACTCATGTTCCACACCCCGTCTTCCACGCGGTATTCTAGTTCGACATGCTCTATGATTTCCTGCGCGGTCTCATCGTCAACTATCATGGTGGTTGCTGATGCTTCCTCCATGAAGCTAAGATCATTGTAGAAAATAGACAAACCCACCTCAATGTCGACGACGTATATAGGGTGGTTGTGGGGATGCATTTTGTTTCTCACCATATATTTCAGTAGGACTTCCTTGTATAGTCTTTTGTCATGTCCAAACAGACGAATAGTGGCATAGGTCATATCCATATGCAATGTGCCTTTCAGCTTCGCGGCCCATGAACTTGAGAGCAGCATGTCGAAATTCGCAGGTATGTCTGCGACGACTATGTCCATGACCATGTTCTTAGTGGGGATTTGGGCCAACAATACGACCATGTCTTTGATTAGGCCCAAACATTTGACTTTCCTTGAATCGAAAGAGAAAAGGTCTTTGTACGGCTTGGTGACCTCTAGTCCCATCTCATCCATGACCACCTTTGACATGAGATTCTATGATGCGCCAGAATCAAGCATGGAATTATTTAAGTTCAGGTCATGGATTTTCAGGTCGACATAAAATGGGGGAACGTCTTCCTCATCACTCGTCTCTTCTACGCGCAGGCCAAACAGAATGGCAGAGTGGTCATCTCAAATGTTCAGAGTATCGGGGGCCCCTCCTGTTTTTGGCATATCTATGATTTGTTCTCGATACTCACCCTTTCTAATAAACTCATTGAATGGGACATATATTTTAATTTTTTCCATCTCGTGTTCAAAATTGAAAGGGGGGAAGGCCTTCTCTACCTCTTTTCCGCCCATCAACCAGCTTGTCTCCAGGGCCTTTTTGGGGATTTCCTGCTTTGACTTCATCTTCTTAGCTGCGTCCTTGCCCGCGCTGTCTAGTATTGATCGACTCATGGAGGGCACATCCGCTGTAGGCCTCTTCACGGAGTTTGTTTTCTTCGGCTCGACATGTGCATCTTTGTTCCGAAGGTTGTACTTCTTCTGAAACTGCATGATAGCATTATGATAAAATTTATTAAATTCCTCTGTCTCCCAAGACAATGCACCATCTGTTTCAATCATCATGCCATCATCAGTTTCTAGTGCAAAGTCTTTGGTTTGGCTCATATATCAATCATGTTCTCTTTTTGTCAAGAACATGCACGGGTTTTTATCATCAAAACAGTGCATCTAGTCATCAAAATACTGGTCGAAATCCTCCTTCGCGTAGCTGTTCTAGAAAGGGGGCCTCATCTGCTGATCACTTGGGTGTCGTTGCTTGATTTGAGGAATATGACCCCTCCATAGATTTTGATTTCTGGGTTGTGGTTCGTTTTGGTCTCGCGTAGCAGGCCTGTTTCCCATGGACATTCGTTCCATCAAATTTTCCATGGTTTTCATCATCATATCGAACCTGTCATCTAAGGACCGCGACGTCGATGGCTGTGCATATCCCTGATGTCTTTTGTCACTTCAATTGAACTTTGACTTGATTTTTCCTATGCCACCATGTTCACTTCAACCTCGACAATGTTACTCATTATGGCATCTAGGTTTTCTGACCTTCTTTCTCTCAACAATAGAGAAAATTCATTGTCGAATGAATCTGCATACCGTAGCTGCACAACACCAGGTGAGGGTTTTACTTTGGCAAGCATGGAGTTGTATATTTTCAGAAAATGAGCCGAGAATTCTTGCACTATTTCCTCTGGTGCTTTCTTCATGTTATTGTATTGCATCAACAACTGCAAAGGGTTCCTCTTGTCCCCCCATTTACTTAGGAAAGATATTTCGAATGTCTCAAAGTCCTGAATGCTAGCAGGTGGGAGGGCCTTGAACCACTTTCTTATGTATCCCGAAAGGATTTGCGCGAGAAGCCTCATCTTTGCATCCACGTAATATACCTCCTCCAAGTCGACAAAGTCATTAAGACAGTACAAGTGTTTCTCAGTGGAAAAATCTCCCTTAACATCGTCGAGTCTGATTATTTGGCTATAATTATGAGGTAAGTCGTGCAACTGGGCTGGCAGGACGAGGGGAGCGAATCTAGAAGCCATATTCCTAGGAGGATTCAGATTCAGGGAGGTGTTATTTGTCATTAGGGCTGGAAATTTTTTGGGGTAGAAGGCAGTCTCGTCCAAACTGGTATTTGACTTGGACCTAAACAGAGTTTGTTTGAAAATGGCATCAGACTCTAGGTATTCAATGCTCTATGCGCCGTCTTTGGGCAAGGACAGACCTCTGTCCAAGAAATAGAACGGCTTCGATGCCTACTCTCTAACCTTGCTCAAAATCCTCTCTGGGTCATATAGAGGCTCAAAGGGGTTTGGGCTAGGATTCACTCTGGTGTAAAAGGTATTTGGAGCCAGGTTTCCTGAATAGTGCTACTTGGGGGCCACTGGTTTGTTTGGACTAGAGTTTCCAGGGTAACGATTTCAGTCGATATGGGTGTTTGTCCCTCTGTTACCCTTAGGGGTCAAACTGCAAAGTTTGTCGTTCTCCCATGGAATTTTTTTTTAACTTCATCCCCAGCAGCGACGCTATAATGTTATCACTCCATAAATATATTTGGATGATGAAAAGACGACGAAGGTGACTCTTTCAACCAACTTTGAGACCTGAAACTAGCCTTTCAGATTTGGAGAAGGCTCTCTCAGAAATGGCACGGTCTCCACATGGGATATGGCTTTACAAATGATGGATAGATTTAACTGGTGATGAAATTCTTCTTGTTATATTGGCGCAGGTAAATAAAACCTTGGCTATGGGGTCGGTCTAAGGAAGAGGCAAGAAAAAATGACTCAATGACTATATTCGAGAGAAAAAGGCTAGGCGAGCAACAACCTTCAGTGTTAATTGTAAAGTGTGGAAGGAGAAAAACAGAGGGAGCGAACTCAAGAGCATTGATATGAACAAATTCAGAGTTAGGTCGAGAAGAAAACACTTTTTTTAAGTGGCGTGAACAAGGGGCACAGTACAGTGAATCCGCAGGTTCAAAAATTTGTTCCAAAATAAACAATTTGAGATATGAAATTAAAGATAATAGGAAAGAACATATGCAGAGAAAGAAACACTATACATCCAACTATCGCAACTAGAATATTTACATCAAAACATAAGACCTTTGCATTAAGTTTCAGTAAAAAACACTCAGACTTCTTACAATATCATTTGTTTCTTAAAATTGCCAACCAACCCTGGTTACATCAGAAAGATGAAATATATAAACTAGGGTGCTTCTTGGGCTGCCCTCTATTCTAACTGCTAACTCTAGACTAGGAAAAACCATGCCACATGTGCAAGAAACTCTTCTCATGACACCATCCAAAAATAGGCAACAATCATGCATGTCTACTAGTAACCATCTTCAAGCTTCGCCATAAGATCGGATTGTCGGTCAAGACCCGATGTAGGGAAAGAATGTGTCACTGTGTCCCTTGATCAGCTATCCTTGCGAACAAGTGTCTTCCCAAAACTGGTCGTCTGCAATGTTGATTTTGCCTCCTGTTACACACCTATTTGCTGGGAGTTGCGCACAACAAACGACTATGTGATTCCCGTGACCGTTACCAAAATGGTGAGATGTTTTTAGAGGATGTGTATCACTCAAAAAATGTCATGCAAGACAATGCCACTCGTTAAGATTTCTTTTCTTATGTGAAGGTGAGAGCCATATGGACTTCTTTTTCAGCTACTCCACTGTCTTCGGGATACTCTACGTGCCCTTCCTCTGCTAGCCTTTGCACTTATCGTAGATGGATAATAACATTCTGAGCCTCCTTAAGTTGCCTTTTCAGCCACATCACTCTCCCTTTGTGACTCTGTGCAGCTGATGCCTCCGCGATCTTTGTCGCTAACTGTCATTTTAATTCTCTGTTTTCCTGATAAAGCTTGGCAATAACCAACTTTTCTTGCTTCAGCTGCTGAGATGGAATTTCCTCATTCGTCCCCATGGCTTCCACCTTTGTGACCTCCTCGTTCTTTCTCAGCCTGCCTCTTCTCTGAGGTAGCTGTTGTCCAGAGGCAAACACTCCTGCCGCCTTCCCATTCTGTATGAATTTCTTTGTCTTGGACCACTCTCGTCTTAAAATGGTCTCTTCTGTAGGTGAAAATATAGATCCTTCTAAGCTTCTGGGAATGGCTACCACAGGCATGAAAAAAATCCAATCTCTCTGAGTTTCAAACCTCGCAGTTCTTCTGCTCCATGCGCCCTTTCTTGTACTCTGAGAAAATGCCATGATGCAAACGAGGTGAAAACTGTGCACAAATGTTCTGAACAGATGTATCGAGGAACAACTCTAAACCAATTGGATTGCCAAAAGGAAAATGCGACAGACAACTTGGGCCAAATTCTACGACTAGAGGTACACATCGAGCATATGAGATTTATAGCCGATTGGCTCAGAGAGGAGGAACTGTTGGACATTAATGAATTTATGGAGATGAGAAATTTCAAGTCAATCCTTAGGCTGTTCATGGAAAATCCCTGCATTTGGAATGGAGGTGATACGATTTTCTGTGCAGGAATCATACGAACACTGCAATTTTTCATTCCTCCATCCTTCATAATAAAACGATAGTAACTATGGCACTTGCTGACGTGATATTTATTTAACCACTTGACTCGACAGTGGTACATAGAAATTGGTTTCTTAATAGGATTCGACCTCTGGAAAAAGACAAGCCCGTACCACGTATATAGTTCTTGAATCTAACACCCTTTCCCCTTTCCAAGGGCCAACCGACCATTTTCTGACTTCAGCATCATGGTATTACGTGCCTGACTTCACATGTTTGGGTGCATGGATCACTACATGACTTGGAATCGACTCTAAAAGGAAAGAAAGGTGGTGGTGCTAATAGGTCGTACGAAGAGATTCTAGGGATCAACCCCAACATTGTCGAACATTAGATCAACACTTATTCGGATGCTATACTTGTTCAAAAATGTCTTAGAGCTATTAATCCTCGGAATACCCCCGCTATTAAGGCAAAGATAGAGAAGCTACTTAATGCTATTTTCATCTACCCGGTTCCCTTGACGGAATGGGTGTCCAACCCCATTCTCGTGAATAAGAAACAAGGAACCATCCACGTATGTATATATTTTCGAGACCTGAACAAGGCTTGTCCTAAGGACAATTTCCCGACTCATTTCATCAACCAGATTCTTGATGAGTGCACGGGAAGTGAATATTTTTATTTTATGGATGGATTTTTAAGATATACTCAAATTCAAATCAAACCCGAGGATCAACACAAGATGACGTTTATTTTTCCTGGGTACTTTTCCATACCAAAAAATTCCTTTCGACCTTCAAAACGTCAGAGAAACCTTCCAATGCACCATGACCTTTTATTTTCATGATCTCAAACATATTGTCGAAGCTTACCTCAACGATATCACTTCTCACTCTCACAAGAAATTAGATCACTCCACTCACCTTCGACTAGTATTTGAGAGATGATGTTAATATCACATCAGTTTGAACCCTCACAAGTGCATATTCTACGTTAGGTCTAGTCGTCTCTTAGGATTCTTAGTCTCTAAGAATGGGATTTTGGTGGATCCTATGAAGGTTGAGGAAATACTTTTATTTCCTCCCCCACGCAACATTCAACAACTTCAGGGTTTACAGGGGAAGACTAACTTCTTGCATCGGTTCATAGTGAACTATTCTAATTTAACTAAGGTTTTCATGCATATTTTGAGGAAGGATACTCCATTTATATGGGATGAGTGATCCCATGAATCCTTCGATGATCTTAAGAAATCCTTGGTATCAGTGCCTCTGCTGAAGCCTCTAGACTATAGTAGAGACTGTTTTCTTTATATTGCCACGTCTGAAGGGACGATTGGTATGGTTTTGGTTTAGGAGGATGATGAGCTCCATGAAAACATTGTCTACTATCTCAGTTGAAACTTAGTTGGTTATGAAATTAAGTACTCTCATGTAGAGAAACTAGCCTTGGCCGCCGTACATGCAGTTCAAAGATTAGAGAATTATATATTACTTTGCAAAACTATCGTAATTGAATATATCAATCCATTTAAATACGTCCTTACCAGGAGTATCATAGGGGGGAAACAAAATAAGTAGATTGTTATTTTTCAAGAATTTGATCTCGATTTTGGTTCGACGAAGTCTAAGAAATCGCTAGCTTTTTTCTGAGTTGATATTAGACTTCCCTCGACTAGATGTGGAAATTATTCATGAAGATTCATTCACAGATGAACATATATTCATTATCTTGTCTTTAGACCCCTGGTATGGAGACATTCTAGTTTATATTCAAACATTGAAGCTATCCCAACATCCATTGAGAGACGATCGACGATATATACATCATCAAGCAAAAAACTACCTTATCATAAACGAGACTTTGTCATCAAGGAGTAGACAATATTTTTCATCATTACCTGAGTCACGAGGAAGCTGAGTAGGTTCTCAATGATTGTCATAGTGGGGCTTGTGGTGGTCATCTATCCAGGCTTGCGACAACCCAAACAATTTTGCGAGATGGTTATTTTTGGCCGTTAATTTTTCAAGATTGTGATGAATCATTCAAGTTTCACCATTTCCAGGTATTCACTTGGAAAATGCGTTTGCATCTAGCCCCTCTTCACCCAGTCATCACCGTCGGTCCCTTCACCAAGTGGGGGGTAGATTTTATGGACTGTAACCTAGATTCAGCTGGCAGACATCAACATATTATTGTGTTCGTGGATTACTTCACTAAATGGGCAGAGGCCATGCCTACCATTAAATTTGATGGTAAGATGAAAACATTCTTCATATTCAACCAAATTATAGCCCGGTTCGGAATCCTAAAGGATATTGTCACTAATCATGGCAGTCACTTTCATAATGAAATGATGAAGGATTTAGCATCAAAACTGGGGTTTAAGCACGATCATTCTTCCCATTATTATCCCTAGGAAAATGGACAAGTAGAGGCGGTGAATAAACCTCTCAAGACCATCTTGCAAAAAAATATTAGCCAGAGTAAATTTGACTAGAATCTAATGCTTCACCGTGCACTTTGGGTATATCGAACCTCGGTAAATACTTCCACCATTTTTTCTCCTTTTTCAGTTAGTACATGGGGTGGAGTCAATCCTTCTGATTGAATTCAAAATCCCTTCCCTCAAACTGGAAATTGAGCTCCTACCTAGCACACCCGATCTTGAAGAACGCCTTGTGCACCTAGAGCGTCTAGATGAGAAACATCAAGATTCCTCTACGGCTATCAAAGAGAATAAATGACATGTTAAGGTTCAGTATGATAGGTCATTTTGTCCTCAACAATATGCGGAGGGTGACTTGGTTCTTTTGTATGACCAAGACAAAGAACCATTGGGGGCAGGCAAGTTCAACCCCATGTAGCATGGTCGTTATATCGTGCAATATGTTTTAGAGAAAAGAGCCTATGGGTTAGAGGATTATGAAGGGAATATGATCAATGAGACCAGAAATGGGATCTACCTTAAAAAATATTACACTTGAGCCCTCAATATTGGGCGTGATTCTTTGTATACTAGTGTATCTTAGTGTATATACATCTTTTCCTATATGTCATCGACTTGCTTATCAAGTTTTCCCTTGGTTGGTAGATGTCAACAGAGTATTCCGTTTACTCAGGATTCATGGACAGTGCTAGTTGTCATTCATGGAACATGGCTTCTGTCGCTTGGATCATTTACTCACCCGAAGGTCAACTGGTGTCTTCAGGTGGCATTTTTTTGGAGCCATCAATGAATAATGTGGCTTAGTATAACGTCGTTATAGAAATATTACACGACACCATTTCACATGGTGTTCAGTATTTAGAGGTTCTCTTGGATTCCCAATTATTCGTATGTCAGTTAAATGACAATTACCATGTGCGAGACCCTACTCTACTCCAACAATTCCTACGGGTATAACTTTTGGAACATTACTTTGATTTTCTTACTTATAATCACATACTTAGAATTTCTAATTATGTATCCAATGCACATGCTAATTGTGTTTTAGATTGACATTTGTCACATAAATAAAGTGAAGAAAATAGATTCATTCATGCACACATTGTAACATATATAAGTAAATCCAAAGTCCAATTTTTTTATATTTCATCTTTTACAAAAATATGGTGTCATAGTACAAAATGGGGCTCACGCCCTTAAAATACATATATGGATGATATATATATGACCATGAAATCTATGCTTGTGACACCGAATGCATACCATGATAGCACAATACAATGTTTGCGATACATCAGAAGAGTCGCACCCACAGACGGGGCACACCCACCACCTATTGTTGCATAGCCTTTGGTAGGTCCTCCACTTGAACCATAGGAATCACGTGCATCAATCGAGATAAGCTCCCCTGCAAATTCTACAACACTCTATTTGCATCTCCTCCTACATGCTCATATCCTTGAATCTTCCACCAATGTCATGGGAATCTATCTCGTTGTCGTGGACCTACATCTACGTGACAATGCAATTGTTAATACTTGATACCATACAAAAATATTTTCATTTTTTATTATTTTTGAAAAACAAAAAAAAATGAAATATATTAAAACTTTTCTTACCAATATCATCGTAGGTGGAGCCTAGTTGTAAAGAAATATATGTATATCCTTTATAGTCAATCCCAACATAAGAGTAGTCATCAATGTCTATGATCGATAGATGCCACCAGAAAAATAACTCATCATTGTAGGGGGTTAGCACCCTACTACCTCCTATCCACCTCATCACATCGGTCCACCACGACATGGATGGATCATGCAATCAATGTGGAATTATCTCTACTCTAGGGCTCAATCCTAGAACCTCCTCAAAGAAAAAACTACACATAATGGATGCAAATCCGAAGTTTCTCTTTCTTCCATGTTTGCAATCTTTCAGCTAGGTCTTCATGTTAGCCAACAGTGAGGTACACCAGTCATAAAAAATGGATCGTAAACACTCCACCACATATAACATGAATGGCCTTTAAGCCTTATGCAACGAGACTGACCCTGAGATCCGTGTAAGAACAAGTACGATGATCTTTAAACTTAGGTTCTCGATCGCCCTTATGGGGAGTTGGTTCCCTACTTTATATGTTCCTGCAACAAAATGGGTGGCAATGTATTCCTCCATGAGAATACCACCCCCAACCCCTCAAGACTTGATATTCAATACCTCACCCAGGTGAGACAATCATGTGATAAAATATATGTCGTCCACTTCAATCCTCAATGGTTTCCCATTGATATTGAAGGCCTCTGTCTCCAGATCCCAATAGTTTATGAGCATCTAAAGTAACCTCACTTGAGCCCTCATTCCTTTGAGAGACCAAAATTTATAACGGAAACATATTTTTAAATCTAATTGGACCCCTGCATCCCTTTTCACTACTGCATCTACCTCTTCATTCTCCCTCTCCCTCCATTCAAGCACCATCCTGCCAAAGGAAAGTCATTTTTTTGAGTTAAATTTTATAAAAACGTTATTTGCAGACTTGTACATGGGCTATCATGTTAACAATCGTGTAAAGCGACACATATACACAGGAAGGATTTTCTTTTCCCACATACATGGAGGCATGTACGCGACCCGATGAACTATCACGCACGAACACCCAAGTTTACATTTTGCGCCCTCTAAAAATCAAATTACGAAGAATAAATTTGAATTTTAAAACACTGAAAATGAAGAGGAGGGCATGGGAAATTACTTGGTCCATACAATTTGTAATTTCATTGATTATAGCTCCCTCAATCGACACTTGAAGATTGTGGGGAAAATGGCCTAAAATGCACTATGTGGGTGAAAAAACTCAAATGTTATGGTAAAATGGTCTATTTTTACTATTAGTAGAATTTTTTTACCCACTTCATATAGTTTGGGCTGATTTTTTTACCTTATGGACTAATAGTACAATGGAAAGAGTTGGTTTTGGTGGTTTTTTCCAAGGATTTTGTTGTGGTTTCTAGCGTCATACCGCTCATTTGTGCCTTCAGCATGTATTTTCTTTCACTAACATATATGATATGTTGTCACTCCATTTTTCATTCTTTCATTGTCCTATGACTGTAATCTATATACCTTAGGGACGAACCCATTTATTAGCGACACAAAACCTTCTTATTGTTGCTAGAAGTGTCGCTATTAAGTGGTAGAGTCTTACCTAACATGGGTAGCCTAGTTAGAACCTTTGTGCCATTTGGTGCCCATGCACAAGTTATTCAATAGGACCAAGATTTCCTTATACTTTTGTTCTGAATTTGCATTCAAACCTCATATTCTTACTCACAAGCATCATGACCTTCATCTATGGGACTCCCCCCCCCCCCAAGTCTTGGTTAAGCTCTTTTCTAACTCTCCAAAAAGAAAAAATATTGTCGAGTGAACTTGTCTCTTTCACACTTGTTAAATGGATTTGAAAGGACGCCTATCTGATGTAAGTTTAACCCTTTTTTGGACCAAGTAGACTACTTACAAAAAATGAACACTTTAGTCAAAATTGGCTAGAAGAGTTCTCCTGGGTATTATTTTATACTTTTTCGGGCCTAGGGGACTAAATCTATGAAAAAGGACATTCTTTGGATTTAAGTTGTAATCACATTCCATCCTCCTGCTTGCAGTATTGAGCCTATTCATGGTTCTTGCTTTTTCGTTGTAAGCCTCTTACCTCAACAATTTGCATCATTAGCCAAGAAGAACCTCGTTTATATCCTTTGCATCTTGACACCATTTACCTTAAGAGGAAACATTCCCCTAAGTGTCCATGCCCCACATGCACTTCTTTTCATTGAGCATAGGTATGTTCCACTATTTGGAACTAGTTTCTTACTCATGACACTCATTTCCTCTCTTGTATCATAACATTTCTTTTCCTATGAAAAAACAAAAAAAGATAGGCGGGAAAATAATATTTTCTCATATCGACAACAATCGTGTCGCCTTTGAACAAAGAACGAATATTTGACTCCACTTTCATCCAAATTTCGGGTTTAGCATGACCTTAGGAAGCTGAGCTTGTTACTTAGAGTTTACTCCTCTGACTGGTTATTCTTCCAGTTCCTATGGAGAGTTTGTTGATGCCTCCTGCATCACGAAGTTTCATCATGAATTCTATGTTTCCTGAGTTATCCATATGTCTCATGTTCTTGTTTAAAGGAAGTCTATAATCCTGTGTCGGCCATTTCTTAGAACTCTTGAATTTTCATGTTGGCCATACCCTTAGTGTGTCTCAGATTCAGATGAAGTTGTAGTCCTACCATGCACCCTGGTCCTACTTTCATTATGGGTAGGTAACCTTGAATCCAACAATCAACATCTCCTCATTGGTTGCTAACTAGGTGGTTTCCCTTATGTTCGGCATCAACGAATCTATTCACACATTGGGATTCATGCAATGTCTTGGATGCCATTAGCCTTATTGGTGGTTTCCTCACCTTTGTCGGCAATATTCCTTATTGGATGCTATTCGGAGGGTATTTTTCATGCATTAATTTCATCTGGTTCATGTAAAAGATGCACAGGGTTGTTGGTTCCTGAACACACTATTCATCCGAGGTCCTCCTAATCATCAATCTATCACTTTGTACTTCATGCAAACTGATGATAGATGCCCTAATTCTTTCCTTTCAATGGGTCTCCTTCAATCGAATTCATCTTATCTATTCTGGAAATGATACCTAGAGGCTTGCAGTCATCAGTAGCAGGTTCTCCCTCCATCGATAGTTGGGAATACAACAATGTCTTTTGATCGATGGATTCTTCAAGTTTTTGAACTCAACACCCTTATTCACACTTGTAAGAATGTATTCGATGCCTTGATACCTACTTTCATTATCGGTAGGTTGTCTCGTGTTTGTTAATGGTATACCTTAATGAATGATAATCAAATGAAGTCTCATTGTGTTCGACATCAACTCCTCTATTCACATGATGTAGGCCTATACCTTCAATGGATAGTGTAGAAGACCTATAGCTTACATTAGCAACATTCCTATTCTATTGTTGTCTTTCATTGGAGAAGTACCTATATGACTTCAGTGATCATGGGAGATCAAATTTTACTCCATTGTATACATATATCTTCATATTGATTTTGAAACTGGATTCCACTAGGCCTTGTTCGTGACTATGACAACCTATGTCACGTGTCTACTTTGTATTGCCTAATTCATGGCCATGAAAAATTATTTGGTATATTTCCACATGGATCTACAATGTAATTCAGATTGACAACCATGTGTACAAATTCATTATGGATTGTAATATTCTCATAAGAAACTAGAACTTCCAACTAAGTCTCCATTACTCCACTTTTGGGAATTATAATGTATTTCGGCCATCACAGATATTCATCTGAGCTCACACATTAGGGGGCATCTGTTATAGAAAAAATTTCTTCACCCCATGCAACTTGCTTGGATGGCCTTTCCATTTCCCTATGAAAACTTGAAGCCCCCTTTTTTAGCTTTTAGAGCAAAAAAAACACATTTTTCAACATATACATGCCCTACCAGTTAGAAAAGAAGTGTATACACAAGTTGCTACACTACAACCCACATACATCGGGTTTGGTGATCAAAATTAAAAATTATGTTGGGTTTCCATGTCATGTCATGAGATCCATGATCCTTGACCTTCCATATACTAGAAACGCTCTGACTCATCCTTTCAGTTCCATTTGAAGGCTATAAATTGAGCCATATCCAAGCCTTGGAAAGAGGAGAGAATTCAAATTTTGAGAGCAAAGATACTCTGGAGAAATTTCACTTCACATTGAGTCTGCATTCTTTTATCCTTGAAAGTCTGAACTCATTGTTCAACCCCAAGATCTTCCTTTTGTGATGGAGAACCTCATTGTCTCCTTTATATGATCTTGCCTTTGGTGGAGGCCGAACTGGAGGGATTTAGTTTCTCAGTTCCGATATGTGTCGTTACATAAGTTTGTAACCTATATACTTATGATAACTATTTTAATAGAAATACTCTTTTCTTGTCCAATTGATATCTTGAAAATATTTGAATTATTATTCCATGGGTGTATTTGTCATGTATGTTAATGGATTATGTTGATCTATATGCTAACATTATATATTATCACCATATTCTTGCGTATCTTGTTGTTGAGGACAATTTTCAGGTATAAAGCTTTGAGTTGCGCGCTCAACAATGGTCTTCATCGAACGTCTGGACAATGTAGGCCCTGATCTTGTCTTGTTAGAGTTTCATTTATATAGCATACATAGGATTAGAGTTGATTTCTGCGTGTCATTCCAGCTGTTGTGGTTTACCCCATGCCATAGAGATATTTTCCTTGTAATAGGTGTGTTGGCATATGTTGTATGGTTTCAACCATATACTAAATATGGTATACATTTATGAAACCCAGATAAAAAGGAGCGCATGGCATAGTTTGTTAGAATCCATATTAAATACATACCAAAATGGTGTGTTGGTATATGTTTGTTATAACAAGGTGTAAAATAAACTCCATGTGCATGGTGTGAATCTTTGGTAAGTGGGTTATTAGATATTATAGTTATATATATATAATATACATATATACCAAAATAATAACAAATCCAATAATCAAGGACCAACACATGTCAAGACTCGATTGGTCTACTTATGTGTCAAATGTTTAACCGTGATTGGACCATATCTACCACTTGTCATCATGTAATTGGGCCACCTAGAGGTACAATATGCCACATAAAATGCCAACAATCATGTGCCATGTCACCTGTATGGTGCCACTTGTCAATATCTAGAGTTGTCACTTGTAAAATTGTGAGCCTGCCATGTGTCTCTCTCAGAGCTTGCCACATGTTTCTTCAATCTTGAATTTAACTTTCACTTCCCACAACATTTTCATTTGCGCTCCATTTGACGATCCGTTTTCATTGTTGGAAATATGATGAAGAGATATTTGCATTGATGCCATTTTATAAATCTTTTGAGATGGTTGAAGTTTGAGCATTTTTAACCCTTCCTGGATCCCCATGAGCGTTCGGGATACTCCTGGACCTCTCTCAACATTTTTGGATCCTCCTGGATAATCCCTCACCACTGGGAGGATTTCAGACCTCCAAAAGGTTTACATTAAATGAGGGAGATGCCTCCCCACTTGTCCTGTGTCTCTTCCCCATGCTTGTAACACTTGTGTTATTACAATCAACTGAATAACAAGGATTGAGGATGAAATAATGCTGCTAACATAATAAATCATTCTCGGACTTCCACATTTATCTCCATTCATATTTTCCACTACTCGACATGCAAAACATATCAACAATAGTAGAAAACATATAGATGATACTGATAATGAATTAACAACATTCTTGTGCTCCCTGACAAAATCCCTGTCACCTGCATGTAATGGACCTTCATGTGGAAAATTTGGAGAATTTTGAAACACTTCATGACTAGGAGATAACATGACTATTTAATTATCATATCCTTCACTTTCTTTTGAAGACATCATAAGACATTATTTCTTGCATTCACAACACCTATAGTTGTGATTTGTGTCTCATCACCTCACTCTGATCCAAAATCTTGTTGGACTATGACACCAACCATTTTCTTTCTTTTTTCTCCATACGTTTTAGGCCTTAATTCAGGATGCAACTTCCAACAATGATATTAATCATGTCCACTTTTCTTGCAATGAGTACATATGAGCTTTTCTTCTTCCTTCTTTACTGTAGCTACCTGTTTCTCTTTTCCCTTGTTATTACTTCCCTTTTGATGACAAAACTCCTTGGAGGAACCATTTTTATCATCCTTCCCCCTAGATTCAATATGTACAGCTTGAATACACACTTCATCAAAATCAATGGGATTTAACAAAAGAAGACTATGACGAATGTAACTATGCAAAGAACCAATGTATTTCACAAGGGTTTCTATAGAATGTAATGAAATATTTAAAGCCAATGATTTCTTCCTAAATTCCTTATTAAAATCCTTCACAGTCTGTCCTTTTCCTTACCTCAAATGTTGCCATTCCATAATTTCTTTTTGCCAATATGCCAAAGGATAAATTTCTTTAATGCAGCTTTGAATTCTGACCAAGAAGAGAGAATCTTACCTCTCTTTTGGATACCTTATTGAATTTTACCTTCCCACCAAATCAATGTTTTTCCTTGAATAAGAAGAGAGGCCAATTGAATCTTTACCTCATCTTAATCAATCTGTTGAATGCGACAATAAACTTCCATTTTTCGAATCCAATTGTCTCACATCTCTGCATTAGGCTTGCCATTATACATGGGCAAGTTAAACTTGACATCCAACTTTAACAATGGATTTTTTGAAGAAATATTCTTACATGGAGATGAGGGCATAGAAGTGGAAGGGGATGAATGTTAGACCTACATTGAGGGGTTAACATACCCAACCACCCAAAGGTCGGTATGTTAAACCCTCTCCTAGGTGGTAGGATTGGTGTCCTGCTTTTCGATCATCTAAGGATACAACAATCGAATACATGGGAAGGATTTATGCAACCTTATATGATCGACAAGTAGAACACCAATCCAACATGATCGAGGTTAAACCCTCAAGTCCTTTGAACTTCATTGCTTCGGTAGTTTCAAGTTCCTTGTCATAAAAGAAGCTCGAAGCCCCGAAGCTCTGAAGTCCTGAAGTGAATATACGTTGTAGATCACTGGGAGGAGTATTAGACCATTGGATTTGGCCAAGGACATGTTTTGGATGTTCAATCAAGTGTAGATGAGGAGGAGAAGAAAAGTGGAGAAGATCAGACTCCTGATCCGCGTCTGAGAAAATGTGATCCATCGATCTCACAATAGTTCAAAGATTCAAAACTTCGGGAGAAGCGAGCCCTTAATATGCTAGGAATAAAGTCTCCCGAAGTCCTGAAATCCAAAGTAAATATGGACCATCCATTACCAGGGATGCATGTCTGGAGATTAATCAATTTTCAAAGTTTCTACAGTTCACGGGTTGTGTGGTGTTTCACCAGGGAAATCCTCTAAAGTCTCAGAGCTCCAAAGTCCCGAAGCGTCAAAGTGACATCTACTTGATTCAAAAGTTTGACATTCGGGAGTTATAAGGTGTGCTAGAATGGAATCTCCTGAAGCCTGAAGTGCCGAAGTCTCGAAGCGTCGGATATGACATGGCATGATGACATCGCCTAGGGTTACGTGGACCTACCCTAAGCCTGCCATGTGTCACTTTTTTTGTACCATTTACAGGCACCTATAACCATTTGGGACCTGACACATGTTGCTCGTCGGTGGGGCTACATGTCATTACAATATTTGACAGTCGAGCAAAGGAGATCATCGAGTTAATCAATTCAACATATGAAAGGAATGAAGTGTGAGGAAGGTGAAACTCTCGAAGCTCTGAAGGCCAGAGTTAATATCTCCCACTGATCAGGAGATGATACGTGGATGAAGGAAAGGACCTCCACTAATTTGACACTGCGTGAGATCTGTGGAGAGGTGCTTGGGAAAGCCCATAAGCCCAAAGCAGCGAAGAAAATCCTAGTTTTTTATCACGAAAGGATACATGGCAACAAATCCTATAGTCCATAGACTTGGAAATTCAAAAGGGTTGAGAGTGTGGACAGTCTGGAAATCTCGAAGCCCGTAGTCCTAGAGCTCCTATTGACTATAGATCTAAACAATGAATGAGGACCATTGATCAGTGTGTCCTCCGAGTATTCATAAATTCTCCGTTTGGTATATTTTGTTTAATATTCCATGTAATATTAAAGTTCCAAACAGTAATTGGATTTCAAATGTATAACGATGTATTTCATAAAAATTACGGACCTGCAAAAAGTATGGTACACAACTACACTTTACAATATTTGCAATGAATATAGATCGTCCAATCTACGATCGGATTAAAAACTCAAAACAAAAACTGTATCAAATTTAAATTGCGGGTAGAGGTCCCAACGTTAATATGTGTGCATATACAATCTCCACAATGGGTTATGACCGTCGATCTCATCCCAGATAAGCACCTCCAACTAAGCGCTTGGTCATGGCCCCTGGTCTTATGAGACCTCGGTTGGAGTAAAAAGGGGGCTAGTGGCCGAATTTTGTTTTTAATAAGGAAAAGAGATAAGGAAGGATTTGGCTGTGGTTTCGAGCTGTGGCCACCTGGGAAAATGGTGTGAAGTAAGTGCATGTGCATAATTTATTTCTGTATCAGCCCAGGGATAACATGGAAGTGTTATTTATATATATTCTTCTAGAGTTGAAAGGATCTGTAGCATTATTGACAAATTTTGTTTATCATATTCTTAATTATGACAAAATGGTCACTTTCACATTTTGCAGAATTAAGGGATTTAAACATACCATCTCAAAATGTGTATTTGAGAAATGAAAGAAGGTGAGGGATCCTCCAGCCATGATAAAGAGGGTGAAGGACAAAATACCAGAGTTGGTAATGCATAAATGGAATACAACGGATACAAGGGTCGAGGGGGAAATACACATTAATAGAAACTGTAAGAATCCTGAAAATAGAAGTGTAGAGGTACAAGGAAGACAATGAGAGGCTGATGAGAGAGAAAATTTAGATAAATGCTTGAATGCTACAAAGCTTAAATCAGTTCCAAGGAAAAGAAAATAATGGCTCAAATCAAGAGGAAGAAGGAATGTATCATGAAATAATAGATGATCGTGGAAGGGCCAGTTATTCTAAGAGTGCTATAGAGATCATATGCATCACTCACCTCCTTTCTCAGAAATAAGCTATTATGCATCTAAAGATTCCATAAGCAGTCCATAGGTGTCTCCTATTAGGCACTAAAGAAGAAGGAATGAAATCGACAATTTGCAAGGACAGTTGAGGAAACTCAAGCCACCATCCTTTGATGGTGAAAGGGAAAGGGAAGATGATGTTGAAGCATTGTTTCTTGGAGTTAGGAGATATTTCCAATTTCATAACTATTCTTCATATCTAGAAGCCATAATTTCCACCTACCATTTTCATGGGAAGGCTACCATGTGGTGGGACCAATTGAAGCAATTTTGGCATATTGATGAGAATAGGATCACTTGGAAGCAATTTAAGAATTATTTCGAGAAGGAGTACCTCTCAGAGCATTTATATGACAAGAAAATGCGGGACTTCTTTGAACTCCGATTGGAAAGCATGTCCATGGCAGAATATGAGAAGAAGTTATTGGGATTCTGTTGGCAGCCAACTCAATTTTTTTGATCGCTCTCAAAAAAAGCTTCCTACACCCTTTGTCTGATTACGACAAAGCATTGTCGCATTGTGCTACTAGACATTTGTTTCATTTGCGACAATTACATTTTGATTTCGATTATTTCGATTCAATTTTCACAACTGAAAATGTGAAAATACCTTTCTCATCGTTTGGACTGTAGTCGTCTTTTATTTGATTTTTAAAAAAGATACATGACCATTGATCGCATGACTGCAAAAGATTTTTCAAACTCGTGTCCTTACCTTGATTGCATATTTGATTTGTTTAATTGCTAAGCCTGTAAGCGTGAAGATTTACTGGTCTTATTCTGATCTTATAAAGGTTATGATGGATTTGGTCTTATATGTTTTTATTCTTATTGCTATGGGCTCATGACTCGTTTATTATATGAGAAATTCTTGATTACATTGTTCTAAGAACTTTGATTATGCAAAGAATATAATGGCAAGTTTATAATGTCAAATAGCAATGGCTTGAGGGCGCGATGATGAAATCTTTTGGGTTTTAATTTTAAATCGATGCTTGGTGTATTGTTTGGAAAATCGATATTGCATTGGACGAGCAATAGTTTCAAACTATGTATTGATATGTTTTGATTAACGTTGGTTTGAAATGTTGAATTGACACGACAAGTAGTTGGATTTCATACTGATTAAACTTAATACTTGGCGCATAATTATCATCTGTCGTGTTGGTTCAGACTCGGACGAGTGGCACGTTGGTGTGATGATTCACCTATTTGCTGGCCGATACATATGGTTTGGGTGATTATGATTATAACAACATTGTACATGATCATTAATGCAATATGTGGTGGTGGTAATCCCACCACCTTCGCACGCATGGAGTTATTTCCGATCTCGTCGAGCAATGAAGCTATCAAACCCTCTAATTTTCACTCTGTGCATTGTTTCGTTTAGCTCGAACCCTACCATGTACAGAAGTCATGGCTCCTGTTGTGAGAGCCGAGCCCAACGGATGCCAAGAATTGTTGACTTTTGCGGGCGCGTATAGCGATTTAGAAGAGTTTGGCTGGCTTCCATTTATTAGGAAGTTCGATGGTTATAGTCTCCCTGTGGCTCATCAATTTGATCTGTCATTTGATGGTTGTCGAGCCAAAGTTGGAGATGTCCAGCTTGAAGTCACAGAACAGTTTCTCAGTCTGGCAACTAGCCTGCCTGTCGAGGGACAAAAATGGTCAAAAAACATCAAGGTTGACAATGTCCCATGGACGTTGTTATTTCAGTCTCACACAGTCAGCTCATGCGACAGAGGTTTGCCTGCGAAGATGTTGAAACCCCGCTGGTATGATCTCCTAATGACTATCAAACAATTCGTAACTTGTGAAGGCAGGTACGGGTTTGTTTTCCTGTTTCACTTGCGGTTATTAATGATCTTTATGGGATTCGAACTGAGTTTGCCTCATTATCTGCACCGAAGCTTGTTTAATATGGCCAAGCATTATAAACGCAACCAGGATGACACTAGCCTCTTCCATGTAGGGTTGATTAAAATGTGTTTGGTGTATGAGCTGGGGTTACGTCATGATTCTTGGGATAATTTCCTTAGCCGTAATGGCTTTCTTGTGTCAAACCCTCCACAGGTCGATAAGCCCATGGTGACCGAGAACAGACCTACCCCTGTTCCTTTTAATGTTTTACTACCCAAACCTAAGCTAGAGTTTCCTACGAATTCACCTATAGATGTAACTAAACAGACCGAATTTGATAAGCCTACAACCACAAAAGCAAAGATTGGTGCTAATACTAGAAACAAGAAGAATGCAAGGTTGATCTCTCGCATGGAGAGAAATAAATCTAAGCCTCCTACCAAAACAGAACCTATCATGATCAGCGAGGACTCTTATTCGAGCATTGAATGTTTTCTCGCCGAAGAGGGTTTCTGTGACAAACCTCCTTGTGATTTCGTTGACAACTTGCCTCCTTGTCTGCGGGATAACCCTGATTTGCCTGGTATCAAACCACCTCATGAAACCCTCGGGGAATCATCAAAACCCCCTTCCGCTCAGACTGTTGCACCAACTTGCGACCAATGTGGGCTATGGTTAGAAAGATACTACTCGGATGTCCCAAAATTGCAATCCAAAATTCGCGATTTGGAAAACCAAGTGGCAAAGCTCACTGGTCGGAATGCAAGAGAACAACCCAACGACAAGAAACAATGAACCACGGGTTCGATCTTGTTCAAAAACGTCGAGTCTACCACTGCAATTATCAATTCTAAGTTGACATAAGCCTCAACAACTGTAATGGTATAATTTTCACTCTTTTATATGGCGTGATCATAAGCTCTGCATACATTGTTGACTTTCTCTGTCATGCATAAGTTTTGGTTATCGATTTCTGGATTGGTTGTGATTAGATTTAGTTTGATTGACCATAATTTGATTTGAATATGCTGTTATTTGATATCTTTTCTATTCTTAAAATACAAACGAGATCTCTGTTCGATTTGGTTATATCCTGTGCGCTATGATAGGCAAATTGGTTGGTTATGCTGATTATATTTTCTATGTTAAGACCAATTCGTGTATTATTTTTTTTACATAATCAAATTTCGAATGGATAACAATGATTGTTGTTACGGTGTGAACTATATTTCGATGGTAACAAATGTGTTATTCAATTGAGATTACAGGGATGGATTGATCGTATCAAATCTTTCGATTTGTGTCTATAATTAAATCCAGTTATTTACCTGTTTTGTTGACTCTATCAAAACCCTGTCTGTCGACTACGAAATGATCAAACATGAGGACTATTGAGTCGATATTTGTGGAGATAATCCGATTACATTGGAAGCAATTCATACATCGTTCTTTTAACTGAATGATCTCAATCTACTGTTGTGATTATAATTAGCCAATTACAGTTACGAATTTACCTGTGAATTATTTGAAACACAATGAATGAGAATTGTGGTTGGATTCTATGGGTACAGTGATGCGTGAAATAGCAACGACTTTCTATATTGGCAATGACATGAATCTTTTTCTAATCGATAATGATGGTTTGTATTTCATGCGATTTGGTTTATCATTGATTGAATTCATGGAACAATCTTGTTAAGATGTGATACGATTTTATGCCGATTGGGAAACAGAGCATTCCTACTCTGTCCCGATTGTGTTTCGATCGATTTGGTTTTTTTTTGAATCATTAATAATTTGTTGATTATTACAAGATGATGGAACTCGATTTGATTTGATTGTATATCTGGTCCTGTTTACTATTTTAGACCGGCTACAGAATCAGACGATTCTGTAGCTAAGTCTGTTAAGTCATTTTTATTATTTTTCTAATAAAACATTATTCTAACTTGACTTTTGGTGTCTATTGCAGGCAAATTCGAATTTGCAATGGATATGAGGAGAAGTTGGAAGATATCTTAGCGATTTTATTTGCATTTTCAGTTACTTAGTTTAAGGGATTTTGGGATAGTTCCCAGATTGTGCAAAACTGTTTACTATTATTCACAAGGATGTTTTACCTTGTGAAAAACCTATATAAACCTATGGTTTTGTAATAATCAATCATCCTCAGTTGGGGAGAACAAGGATATAGAATTCTGAATCAAACTGGAGCAGACTTGGTGTTTTGTAATAGCTTTCGCTTTTCAATATATCGACACTTTGTTCCATGTTTTGTATATCAGCTTGTTTTTGGTTTGGTATTGCGTTAGCTATCTAAATCAAATGCAATTGATATAATCTTATTGTTATCTATATCGTGTTTCTTCCTAAATTGATAAAGGACATAATAATTATCAATTCATTTTAGTGAATGATAGCTTTGTCTTCTTCGTAATTTGAATTGTTATATATAAGCTTGCTGTACAATAGGTTTCCCCTTTTGCAGGAGTTTATAATCAGAAAATTGTTATGATATTCTTTTATGTTTTGTTTGTCCTGTAACATAATTCAAGAAGCAACATAGATGATCGTTTACGAGAAGCATACGGATCAACTGGTGTGAGTTACCCTCCTCGAAACAGCTTAGAAGTAATCATACACAGGACAAACTTGGAGCGTTTCCAGGTCAATTAGTATTCAGTTTACTGCTTTTATTAAGTAGTTTAATATAGTTATAATTTTGATCTATTTAATTTCAGTTAGTTTACATTCTTATTCATAAAACAAAAAATCAAAAAGAGTTATCTTCGCTGTCTTGGGACAGCAAGCAATTGGTTTCACAGGTTTATTCAAATCTGTATTTTGTATGTAATGTACATTTGTGGATAAATTGTAATTAAAATTGATAATTAGGTAGTTGATTTGAGTTATTATAAGAGTAATTAGTAGTTTGTAGATAGAATAGTT
>ML805636.1:205772-215873 GCA_009831015.1 Picea engelmannii
TGTTCTTACCATCACCTGATCTATCAGTTGGCATATTTATTAGGGTGATTGGACACTTTTGGCAGCAGGGCCGAGTTATTGAGGGTTTTAGCCTTCTATTGGAGCGTGGCATTCTTCAGCTGGAGAGTTTGGCATTCAGATCTACTCGTATTGATCTTCATTTCTCATTCAGCCTTTGGAGGCATCTTTTTTATTAGCGGGAGCATTTTGTAGCAACTCTTATCTATTATCTATCTTCTTGGCCATCTGTTGAGCATTCCAGATCGGCATCTTCATTGTAGCAAGTTTCTCTATTTTATGAACAAAGAAGAATTGAGATGTTTTGGCTTGTCTATCTTATTCCATATGATTGATGTATGTTCCATGGTTATCTCTTTCTATTATTTGCTACATATACACATATAAACACATCTAAAAGGTAGATCAACAAAGTGTTTGACGAAATACCACAACCAGGATAAGTTCTTAAAAAGACACCAAAACAATGATGATCCTTGCATAATGGCTTGGGATCATTACAGTGGTATCAGATCTTAAATCCTGCAAACCTGAGGGGTCTTTTATAGGGATAAATGGATTTTCGGAAGGAAATGGGGATTGTTAATAGGATTGAGGAGTGTGAGAGGGAATATGAAAGCCTCAATAATTTCAAAGGGATCATAACATTCCAATGGATCCTATCCTATAAAAATCCTAGTTGGAACAAGAAGAAGATTGCACGTTGGCTCAAGAAGAGGGAGGAAATCAGAGCATCCCTTTGGGGTAACCCCACGCCCATTAGAAACCCCACACCCATTAGGAGTATGCAGCTTTGCTACAGTTGCAAGGTGGCTTGGGAACCAGATCATAGGTGTAGGGTTAAGGGTAAGAAGCACACTATTGAGGTGCGCCATGATAGTGATGATGGGGTGTGTGTGGATGGAGCGACAGATGTTGATTCAAAGAAGTGGGATGATGACAGTGACTCTTGCACAGGGGCTAGTGATAGTGACTCTACCTCAGAGGATAGTGATGATGACTTTCACAGGGGCTAGTGATGCTTGCACACTTGAGGAGGATGATGACCCTTGTGTAGTGGATAGGCAACTGGATGGAAAGGACGATAGCACTAGTGTCTCAGCAGACATATCAAATACCATTGATGACCTTACGCCTCAACAGAGCGGTGACACTAGTGAGGAGTCACACATGTTAGCACTTAGAGATGATGAGCTACCTATGAGGGTCGTGAAACATTTGTCACCCTTTCAGACACCCATGATAGCCACGTCACATGAGGTGATCAGTGGCATGTCAGAGGTGATGGATGAGCCTATTGTGAGGGTTGCACACCATGGACATGTAGATCCACTGATCCAGGAGGAGATACAGGGAGTACAGATAGGGGACCTTACACATACAGATCAGCTAGAGGAGATTGAGTCACAGTTATTAGAGACTCCATTAGTTGAGGAGATTGCAGGGGTTGACAGGTTGATGGAGCATCTACTTCCAGGATCAACCTGCAGTGATGAGCATGCACTCTTTAGTAGTCAGGATGACCATAGCATGTGTCTAGACACATCTATATGGGATCCAGGCACAAATGATAGTAGCAGGTTGAGTGCACAAAAGGATACAGCTGCTCACACTGGATACAGTATGACACATAGGGAGCTAGCAGTTGAGGATGATATGCAGTTATGTATGGGCAGACCTAGTGGCACAATAGATAACAGGCAGTCCAACACTTTATCCTCTGTAGAGAGTGTTGTTAGCAATGGCACTAGTAGTGAGAGGCATGACGGGGTACCTCAACATGACCATGATCAGGAGCCACACCACTTAGTAGCACAGTTGAGATCCAGTGAGGCTATGATCATGGCAGACGCCAGGCACATTGATGACATGCAGGCACTAATGGCCGATTATTGTTGGAGGGCATCCATGGCACATGATAGCCTAGATGAGGCATTTTCCATAGGTGACTTTCACACTCTCTTAGAGAGAATGTCTGTGATGAGGTTAGACTTCCATTAGTTGTTGACAGACAGGGACTACCTACTGGTGATGAGCGAGATGTATTACCGAGCCTTGAGGGAGCAGGTGTTGGAGATGGTCCGACTCACTCAAGAGTTGGAGAGCACTCGAGGATTTTTGGGAGGCACACAGACAACCCCTCAAGAATCAGAGTCTAGATTACATGAGTCTCTTGAGGAGATTCTTCATAGATTCACTTCATCTGTCCTAGTGGACACTCAGATTTATCATTCAGTCACATTGCTAGGAGATGTTGATGATCTAGTAGGGGAGCATCAGATGATGGATGACACTTCCATTTGTCTTCCGAGAGCGGTTGGCCTCCATGTAGAGGTTGATCCAGTAGTACGCCTAGGATCTATGAGACAGCATGAGTCTATGGGGGGAAACATGGGTATGCCGGAGCATACAGTGATGAGTGATAGTTCACAGAGACATGCTGAGATGTACGGTGGGATTCAGAGGGGTATAGTGCCTTGCAGGGAGGAGACACAACTAGGGGAGTGTGCAGGTGTCACTCCGTTGCAGCAACACCTAGTTATGAGAGATCACTTTCACCATTTCAGTAGTTGCATGGGAGATGAGAGAGGGAGGTTGGTTGAGCAGCAGTTGGAGGAGTTACTTCCAGTTGTATTGGATGGTGGATATTTGGTGATGACCATAGGAGAGCAACGATCATGGATACCGATGGATGAGCTTCTAGTCGAATCCTTGGGATTGACCAAAGCATGTGACGCCTTCCAATCCTACAGTGGCAGACATTCATGGTCATAATAGTACAGTGTCAGCATGAGGATATTCGACAGAGGTTAGTATGGGACCTAGGCATTGCAGGATTGAGAAGTTGATTGACCGACAGGGGAGAGTGAACAACTGTAGGGGAAAGTTATTCTAACTTTCCATTTAGCACAGCGCTTGAGGGTGCCTCACGAAGATCTTGCAGTACCTCATTCTGGCATCATCATGTGCAGTTGATGGAGACCGTGTGGATCTTGGTAGATATTTTGAGGATGGACTCATTTCGATATGAGGCCATGGGTCAGGTGCAGGAGGTTCACAGGGTTGATATCTTCCAAGACTGTTCTTCACAGAGTATTGGAGTTCACTTCCTGATATGGGATCCAGGGGGTGGAGTGTGCTATTGTTCATCGTTGGATGGGTTCTACTATGTATCCCACAGGTGTACATGGGATCCTGGTATTTTACTTCGGAGGATTTGGGTATTGCTTGAGGACAAGCAATTTTCTAGCAGGGAGGACTGTAAAGTCCCCACTTTGGGACATCATCACAGGGCAGAGATTTATGATGACCAGAGTAGCCAGATGGATGCTAGACCGAGTACAGCGGTATTTGAGAGTCATTGTGGGGTCCATCTTGCATTGATGATCATATTCCATCATTATGAGCCATTCCGCACAGGTTGGCTTTGGTTTCGTTGCATTCCGACGATTTCCATGATTTTGACTATTTTGAGCTATAAGTCAATGGAATTGACTAAAGAGGTCATTTTGGGCACATTACTTGGAGGAACCTATCAATGTAATAGCTCATTGGAATCAGGAGGAGCAACACTATAGGATGGGATGGCTAGAAGTGACTTTCAGTGGCAAGGGAAGGCACAAGGAGAGATAAGGAGCTTTTCAAAGGTAAAAAGTTTAATTAATTAATTAAAGTGATTTAATTAATTAATTAAATATTAATAAAATGAAATTCAGTCTGGAGGGACAAGGTGAGCCAAAAATTATAAAGGAAAGGCAAGGGCCTCTTCTCATTCATTCATGTATGATCTTATTTTGATTTATGGCTTCTAGCTAGTGAGCCCAATATTGGGAGTTTTGAGGGTTTTGACATAACAAACCCTAGAGGACGATTCGATGGTGAAAGATTCCACCTATCTTGTCCCAAGATTGGTCTTGGAGATGCAATACTCTCCCACACCATTCTAGTTCTAGATCTACTCAGTTGTAAAAGGATTCTACATCAGTTTCATGCACAGATAGGTAGAGGGTGCACCAGTTGAGGGATTCTAGCAAGAGGGGCACACCATCTTTGGAGAGAGATTCGTTGTAGGATATTGGCTGGGATGTTGAGGATTCTATCACTTGGGTTTTCATTGCAGGGCCTTGGACATTAGATCTAGTGCTTTCTGAGATAGTTTTATGGCTTAGATTATTTCTTGAGCAGTGGGGCGAATTGAAGAGAAGGAGGGCGTTTTTGAGATCCAGATCTAGTCCGTTTGGAGGGGTTACACTTCAGATATGACCCTGAGACTTTACCTAGTTACTTGCAGTGTCCTAATCTATATTTTTGGAGAGTTTTAGACCATTTGGAGGCCTCCTGCAGTAGGGCCGAATTATCTAGGGTTTCAGTCATCCAGTGGGGCGCGCCATTCAGTGGGGGATTTCAGATCTACAGAGATTGAGAGGGATCTTGGACATTCGGTCACCTGGGTTTTTCTTACCATCACCTGATCTATCAATTCACATATTTATTAGGGTTATTGGACACTTTTGGCAGCAGGGCTGAATTATCTAGGGTTTCAGTCATCTATTGGGACGCACCATTCAGTGGGGGATTTCAGATCTACAGAGATTGAGAAGGATCTTGGAGATTTGGTCACCTGGGTTGTTCTTACCATCACCCAATCTATCAGTTGGCATATTTATTAGGGAGATTGGACACTTGTGCCAGCAGGGCCGAGCTATTGAGGGTTTCAGCCTTCTATTGGAGCGTGGCATTCTTCAGCTGGAGAGTTTGGCATTCAGATCTGCTTGTATTGATCTTCATTTCTCATGCAGCCTTTGGAGGAATCTTTTGTATTAGCGGGAGCATTTTGTAGCAGCTCTTATCTATTATCTATCTTCTTGGCCATCTGTTGAGCATTCCATATCGACATCTTCATTGTAGTAGGTTTCTCTATTTTATGAACAAAGAAGAATTGAGATGTTTTGGCTTGTCTATATTATTGCATATGATTGAGGTATTTTCCATGGTTATCTCTTTTTGTTATTTGCTACATACACACATATAAACACATCTAAAAGGTAGATCAACAAAGTGTTTGATGAAATACCACAACCAGGATAAGTTTTTAAAAATACACCAAAACAATGGTGATCCTTGCATAATGGCTTGGGATCATTATAGTGGTATCAGAGCTTAAATCCTGCAAACCTGAGGGGTCTTTTATAGGGATAAATGGATTTTTGGAAGGAAATGGAGATTGTTAACAGGATTGAGAAGTGTGAGAGGGAATATGAAAGCCTCAATAATTTTAAAGGGATCATAACATTCCAATGGTTCCTATCCTATAAAAATCCTAGTTGGAACAAGAAGAAGATTGCACGTTGGCTCAAGAAGAGGGAGGAAATCAGAGCAGCCCTTTGGGGTAACCCCACGCCCATTAGAAACCCCACACCCATTAGGAGCACGCAGCTTTGCTACAGTTGCAAGGTGGCTTGGGAACCAGATCATAGGTGCAGGGGTAAGGGTAAGAAGCACACTATTGAGGCGCACCATGACAGTGATGATGGGTTGTGTGTTGATGGAGCGACAGATGCTGATTCGAAGAAGTGGGATGATGACAGTGACTCTTGCACAGGGGCTAGTGATAGTGACTCTACCTCAGAGGATAGTGATGATGACTCTTTCACAGGGGCTAATGATGCTTGCACGCTTGAGGAGGAGGATGACCCTTGTGTAGTGGATAGGCAGTTGAATGGATAGGACGATAGCACTAGTGTCTCAATAGACATATCACATACCATTGATGACCTTACGCCTCAACAGAGCGGTGACACTAGTGAGGAGTCACACGTGTTAGCACTTAGAGATGATCTGCTACCTATGAGGGTTGTGACACATTTGTCACCCTTTAAGACACCCATGATAGCCACGTCACATGAGGAGATCAATGGCATGTCATAGTGTTAGCGATATTTCTTGTAAGGGGGTTAGAATGCAAAAGAATGGGTTAAAAACCCACTTGTCCTATGTTTGGATGTAAATGTGCCCGTGGTAAACAGTGAATGGATCTGGACGGCATGCATCCGCACGCCCAAATCAATGGAATGTATGAGATTCCAGACCCCCCCCCGCCTTTCTACCTTTAAGCGGAGGGGGGGGGTCCAGAATCAGGGGCGCATCTCTTCAACGGTCTTGATTCGCGCGCCTGGATCAATGACGATAAAGGAAATTACGGACCCCCCTCACCTTTCTACCTTTAAGCGGAAGGGCGGGGGTCTGGAATTGGGCGCCCAGCTTTCTGACGGCCAAGATCAGCGCGCCCGGATCAACGACGCTTCCAAAATCCCGTCCTTCTCAGTTGCTCGGTGTTTAGCTAGCGTGGGCCCTTCTCCCATCATGTCATCCTACAAAACCACCTTTCTCCTACTGCCGTGTATCATCCATCCACCTCCCCTCTTTGGTCTGCGTGGTCCTCCTTCCTTCTCATCATCCACTCATCGCTTGCCATGTGTCCCACTCCTTTCCACGTCAGCCTCTCGCCAAAGAGCAAGTCCATTATCTCTCGTCTTCCCCCCTTTCTTCCTGTTGTCTTCCACCATGTGCCCTCCTCTGTCACCCTTCTCATACCTCACCACTTCCTTCATGCCCCCATGATCCGACGCCACCACTCCTGTCATGCGCCCCATCGTTCGCATTGGCCTCCACGCCTATTCGTCAAGACTTTCAGTTATGCCAGGTGGCAGCGCGGGAGGCCCTCCACGTCCCGAAGGTGCCGAGTTGGTCGGGCCATCATCAATCCCGATGAAGTAGTTATTGAAGCGGTTGGTGGTGGTTAGACATCGCCTCCGTCATAATGGGAAAGCACTGCAATGAATTAAAGGCACGTCGATTCTCCATTGGAACTATCAAAAGTTAGATGGTGTCCGACATAAGTTGCATGATCTTTCATATGTTGACTGTCAGAAGCCATGCAGACGCAAAGATTTCAATGCAGTGTCTTGATTCTGCTATTGTTGTTGTTTTGAGTATATGAAGGCGTTTTCTCCATTTTTTGTATCGATCGATGGTAGAGTGAAGCTCCCGACTGTAAAGTTTTAACAACCATTCTGGTTTCTGGGTTATGCATTTGTGTTTGAGATTTCTTGTTTGATGATAAACAATTTTCCTTTTGCATCTATGTTTCGTCTCATACCAAGGAATTCATGATCGAAGGATTCGCTTGAACTGTTGCAGTTTCGTTATGATAAAGGATTTGTCATTACATTACTGTACTCTCTGGTCTTCTTTGTTTGAATGTAAGAGGATCTTGCATTTGGGCGATTTCTTCTCCAGTCTGTTAGAAACCTAATATTTTTGACAAACCTTCGCACTCTCCTCATGCAAGTCTTCCACCCGCTCACCCTTATTTTAACTCACTGTTTGGAGTTTCTCTAAGACCTCACTCGTCCATGCATGCCTGGCCTAGTTTCAGAGTTGAGATGATATTGTTCTGAGTTCACTTCCATTTGATCACCCTCTTATAAACAAATTGTGACATTAAACTGATGGGTGTCAGGCTCAGCTCCTACAAGCAATCCAGGAGTGACTTCTGATGCTAACATTTCTGGCGCCATTGCCGGGGACGAAGTTGAATATTTAGCCCGGTATTGAATGACAATGATCAGATGATTTTGAAGGTGCATCAGAAATCAGAACTTGAAGATTTCTACTGTGCACCTGGAGACTCCATTGTGACGACTCCGCTGGGAAGAACCTACTCTATCAATTGTGGCTTCGAGAGGCAGACACACAAGGTCTAATCCACACTTGCCTTTAGCTACACCTGAAGTCGACTTGGAAGCGGTGCGCAGAAAGGGAAAGAGCTCCGCGAAAGAAGTTTCCATCGCCAAAATAGGTAATGCGCCTTCCCCTTCTGTGAGAACTCCATTTTCTTATTCTTAGCTTTCTAGTCGCCCTTCCTCTGAGGTTTCCCATTTTCTGAACTTCGGGAGTGTTCTTGTTGAGTTTTCTCCTCCTGGTCTGGTATCAGAAAGAGAAGTCCTTGTCACTCCCCCCTCCCTGGAAGTTGTGCCTCAACACAGAACTCAGGCCTCTGAAGGTCTCACCACCCCTCCTTTTATTGCTACTACTGCACAGAGAGAAGCACCTACACATTCAGGTCCCTTAGCTCTCTCTTTGTTTTCTCCATTGTCTCCTCCAAGAACCTCTTTTCCGACATCTCTCGTCCACACTCCGTCTCCTCCGAGTTCTCCTCTACCTAATATTCCCATGGATGGTGCTAATCCCCCTCTGAATAGAATGGATTCCATAGTCGCTGCTAGATATGCTCCTTTAATCCTACCTCATCCTATGAATCCCCTCCCTGCTGGAGATTATTTGAAATACATGCCCAAGTTCACTGGGGAAGGGGACATAACTGTTGAAGAGCACCTAGCTTCCTTTTACAGTTATGCAGACAATTTGAATGTCGAGAATGAAGATGTATGGATGAGATTCTTTGTCCAGAGCCTAGATGGAGAGGTCAGGAAATGGTTTAGAGGATTGGCCCCCGGATCTATTGATGGAATTGAAGCTCTGGATAGTGTTTTCCTGAGGCAGTGGGGAGACAGGAAGGATTATATGTATTACATGACAGAGTTTGGGGCTCTGAGGAAAATGGATGGAGAGTCTGTCTCTGACTTCTCCAAAAGATTCAATAAAATGTATAACAAGATTCCTACAGAGATAAAACCCTCAGAGGCCTCTGCCCAAATTTCCTATGCTGGTGCATTCGACCCTGATTTTTGCCTTTTATTGAGAGAAAGAAGAGCCACCTCCTTAGCTCAGATGGAAGATGCAGCTATAGAAGTGGAATCAAACATGTTAGCAGCTGACAGACTAAGGAACCAGGCCGATACAGACAGAAGAAAGGAAAAATTGAAAGCCTCAACTTCCGGCCCATCACTGCCTCACCCTCAAGTAAATGAGCTGACCCAAGTGATGAACTTCCTGAAAGAAGAGATGGAGAGATTGAAGGTGGAAAGGAATCAGTTGAACAAGGGCCCTCAGGGCATCGAGAACAAAGGGGGTTTCAGAAGGCCAAATTATATTTCTCCCCCAACTATACACAGAGAAAAAGGAAGAGAGAGGGACGACCAAAGAATTCAGGCTCCCTTTCAGAACAATTTTGTGGCCGATGAAGAAGAAGTGGAAACAGATGAGCCTGAGCCTAAAATACACTGCTTAGAAGACACTCCTCCTTTTCCTCATCTCACCCAGACTTCTTATGAAGAGTCTCTCATGGATGGTCAGCTAAATGAATTAAGCAAGGGAGACAAAGCTAGTGGCGGCCGAGGCAGGTACAACCTGAGGTCTGATAAAAAGATAGCAACACCTGATGTTCCTAATCAATCCACTAGAACAGAGAAACCTACTAATGAAGTAGCAGACGCTCACAGAGGTAAGAAGGCTCAACCTCTCTCTCCCATTGTCCATAATCATGTTCCTGAAATTAGAGAAATCCCAAAGCCTATATCTTCTTTCAATTTCGAACAGGAAATTCAAAAGATCAGAATTCTTGTGCCACTCACTGAGCTAATCAAACACGGCGAATTCAAAAAGCGCTTCTCTGACCTTTTGAAATCTGAAGCCTCATGCCCTCCCACAGACTCCATAAACCTCTAAGATGAAAGGCCAACAGTTTTCCTAGGCCCCATGGTAGAAGATAGAGATGACTCATCCCCTCCTTTCTACACATCCCTAAACATACATGATAAAGTGTTGCACAATTGCTTAATGGATTCAAGGGCCTCCCACAACCTCATGCCCAAGACTGTCATGGAGGAGTTAGGACTAGAAGTAACCCGAGCCTATCATGACCTTTAATCTTTTGACTCCAGGAGGGTTCAGTGTTTGGGAGTCATCAAGGACCTGGTAGTCTCCTTGTTTCAGCTGCCCATGAAAAGTATGGTTATGGATATTGTAGTGGCTGATGTTTGTTAGGACCACATATTGTACCCTTTTTGCCCATACTTTTTGCTATTATTTTACCCTTCATCACCTGCATTTTGACTCATACTATCATTTCATCTGATCATTCCAAGGTATACAACGTCCTTTCTCATTACTTTATGCTTA
>ML805637.1:0-15283 GCA_009831015.1 Picea engelmannii
TATGAAACCGTTAATCTGAATAAATCTAAATTACTGATGTTGCTGTAACGAAAATCAATAGTATGCTATGAAGTTAATGTTTTCAGTTATTAAATAAATTGTTTATGGAAATAAATACTGTTTAGAATTATTTGGTTGTTACAAAAATCATAAACCTATGCTATTTTACCTCAAATTTTACCTCCATGAAAGCGTGAAATGGCGTGGATGGACTGATATTGGTTGAAGTTGTTGTAGAATGAGTTGATGTGGAAAGTGATATGGAAGGTGGAATCCATGCAAGATGAAAGAAAGTAATCATAAACTATAGCATGGTTTCCTTCTCCCAAACTGATTAGTTGTCCTACCATCAAGTTTTCTATAACACATCTCATTAGTAGCCTCAATCAATAACTCATCACCTCAATTACCTCATTATATATAAAAGTGACATCATCATGTTTATGAATTCCATGTGATAATAATGGATAAAAATGGAATATAAAAGAGGATAAAAATGACAAGAACAAAAAGCATTCCCTATACCCATCAACTTTGGTTTCTATGGACACAAAAATGGTGAGAATTAGTTATCTTAGTCTTTGCTTCTCAAGATCTATCAATTTCCCGGTGTTCATAATCAAAATTAGGCCTCTTTATTCTACCCTAAAATAATAGTAGTGTTGTTAAAATACGAATAAATGGCGACTGATTGGGAAAAACAACTATCGTTGGTGAAAGATATGAATCTTTCTAGATAAAGGAATGATAGATTAGATGATACAAAATTTCAAATCTCAAATATCCTAAAAAAAAATTCCCCTGATATGTAAAGTGAATATATAGAGCACATTAATAGATATAAATCATAACTATCATTATCTAAGAACTGATGAAATATTACCCAAAGAACCATGAGTACTAGCAAACCTTATATATGCAACAGTAAGCTTTGTTGATAATTAGTTTTGAGAAAACAAGGTAACCAAGTAGATCATAATATCAAATTAACTTCTATACCATAGGCATGGCCACTTACGCCAGCAGGCGTCCATATCCTCGATAGGTATGCCTTTTAAGCCCATTGAGATGCCAGTGTCCCATCTATTAGAAATAAGTACATAGTTGCAAGATCTTTTCAATTTACTTAGAAGTCTATTGAAGATCATTGTTCTGGCGTGGGAACCAAATAATAACAATGCCATTCACAGGATCTAAAAAAAGTGAACAATCCAGCTTGTGATGAGACCTCTTGTCCTTCAGTTTTCAACTCAAGGCCATTACATTGGCTTGGTGACTAGTGGTGGTAATGTCACTTTGTTAGGACCTATGATGATGGTAGGTCGGATCATGATGAGACCTCCTATCCTTCAATTTACTATTTATGTTTAAAATTAAACTATGTTTATTGTTAATCTACAAAATATTACTTAATAGATGGTGTGGCATGTCGTCTCCTTAAGATCTAGGGATGGCGTAAAAACATTTTTACTAAGCATTTTAAACTTGCGTAATTTTTCTTCTAAAAAACTAAGAACCTTCAAATTACTATTGGTAAATATATTTTTCTTTATTAAGATTGAGGTTGAGGAAAAATTCATTAGATAATAACGAAAAGATTTAAATACAATTTTGTGGTAATCATCATAAATTTTACCAAATCAGGGACTTGAAAATTTAAGAAAGTTGAAAGTTGGCATGATGAAATCATCTTTGCATAATTATTCCTTTAAAATAAGATTATTTTTATAAATAAACCAAGAGAAATTGACTTCTCAATCATTATGTCAAAGAGGACCTAGAACATTAAAAAATATTTCTCATTCACCAAGGAGAAGAAAAAAAAGAAGAAGAAAGAGACCCATAAATGTCGAAAAAATAACAATGCTTCCAAAGGGAACATCAAACATTCCTTTTAAATGAGAAGCAAATGGAACAACAATTGTTCCTTTGAAATGAATAGAAAAGGGAAAAACAATCGTTCCTTTGAAATGAAAAACAAAGGAAACAACAATCGTTCCTTTGAAATGAACAACAAAGGGAACAACAATCGTTCCTTTGAAATGAAGAACAAAGGGAACAACAAAACCACCCACCATTCTAAGCTTGTGAACATGAAGTATCAAGCATGATTGTGGCAATCCCTCCCCAAAACTAGCAAGGTAACATGGAGAAGGATTAGTCATTAAACAATCATAGTCACTTTACAAAATAATGAGGAATTAGCAGTGAATCGTTCTTGAAAATACTTACCATAAGAGCTTTTGATATTAGATATGAGGCAAGCATACACTTGATAGATGTAGCGCAACAACATGAAACTCAAGAACTTCCCCTTTTTTATTTTTTTATTTTGATGAAGGAACAACAACTGTGACTTTGAAGGAAACAACACGTTTGACACAAAAACATAAGAGAAATAAGAAAATAAACAACATTTTATTGAAAAATAATAAATTAATAAACAAGTTAAGTTGCAACAAATGTGATTTCAAGTGTAGCAATGTTGTTTCAAGGGAAAACAATTGTGCATGGATGAAATTGCACTTTTTTATTAACATTTTATTCAAGAATCATTTTTTCGTAAATGAACCTCCTTTATTCTCTTGGTATCTGTAAAAAAAAATGAGCGTCTACCTATGGGAGAGTAGTCTCTAGTCATACTGACCAAGAATGTTTTAATCATAACTTCTTCATTTTTTATGCAATTTGAGTGATTCTAACACCAAATTAAAGTGAATTTAGATAAATATATTCAATAGAAACAATTTTTTTTTAAATTCCATGTGATGGTATATCAAATTTACTCAAAAAAACCTACATAATAGAGTTATATTTTATTTCCCAACTTAGACCAACAGTTGATATTTTGAGAATAACGTTTTCGTTTGATGGCGGATTGAGCTAATTAGAATTGGACATGAAATAAAATTCATGTATATATATCCAATAGAAACATGTTTTTAAAATAAGAAGAATTAATGGGTCAAATACTCCAATGAACAGTGGGAAAAACAGAGTTGTAAGAGTGTTGATTTACGATAGGTAGTCAATATTTTGGTCATAAATTTCTCATGAGATATCAAATTAGAGTGATTCAAATTGCCTTGTAAACTATATTCATAAGAAAATACACCATAGAAACATGTTTGCAAAATCTAGTCATTTAGGCCTCCAAAAACTAATTGTCCCAACTTTGTCCCTAAGCTGCATACTAGACACCCTGTCAATGGTTTGGTCATAATTTTTTTTTTCAAATCCAAATTGAGTGATTCAAATTGGGATGGAAAATATACATCAAGGGAGACTTAGGATAGAAACAAGTTTTAAAAATATTTCCATTTGATCCTTCAAAATATGATTGTACCTACTTTGTTTCTAGTAATTTTCTGAAGCCCGCATGCCATAAAATAAGATAAACAATTTTTATTTTTTTTCCAAAATGATGATGAGTGTTTGTAGATATATCATTTTCAGTATAATATGTCTAAATACACAAAGAAATCACAACATATTGCAACAATCAAAATGGTTTTTATAAATAAATTTATTTATGTACTTATTTTATTTTCTACTCTAACCTACTCTACAATGAAAAATAAAATATGCTTACGTATAAGAGTACCTCCAGTGGAACCATTTTAAAAATAATCCCTCAAGTATATAAATACCCAAATTATAAAAATGCATGTTAATAAATACTAGGGTATGAGAGACCATCTTCCCTTCAAACGATGGTGCCAAGAATTGTCGAAGTATGGAGTGATGTTGAGAACAAATGATGGAGTGAAACTAGTATTCAATATAGCTTGGACACTCTTGATTTCCCATGGTTTTCATATCATGAAGTTCTTCCATGAATTCTACAATTTCTGGATTTAAAGCCTTCCCAGACCTGATATGAGTTTCATGTAGTGGTGGAGTTGAAATAGGATGGGTGGGAAGGGTTAGGAAATTTTGCAGTTCAACATTGCAAGCATGTTGTACTCGTTTATTGTTATGAGGGTGTGGAATGGATTTAACGGGCATTTGTGTAGGGCCTGGAGGATTTTGATGATGTAGTGAAGAGTATGGATGATATGTTTGACATGCTAAAATATGAGAGAGAGTAATCATGTAATCATAAGATGAGCCATGCCAAACTTGTGGACAAAATTGGTGGGGGTCATAGTGAGGTTGGCATGGCTTCCCTAACATAAGAGTATTCCATGATGAATAATGCAAGTAAGAAAAAGGAGAAAAATTGTTTTGAACCATGCATGTAGGCCACAATTTCCATGGTTGTGAGCTTGTTGCATCTTCTCGATCTCTTTGATATGTTGTTTTCATCCCAGGTAAGAAATAACAACTATCCATGGGATGTTTATTTCGATACTTAAGGAAAAACACTTCTTCACTTTTTTCTTGATTTTTCTTAACATGAAAAACATGCAATTGTGAATTTAGAGAGTTAATAAAATTGGTTTTAAAATGTTCAAATAAATCATTGATTTCAGCTCCTATATCTCTTGTTTTTGTAGCAGATTTGGAAGAGAAAGAAGAAATTTCTCTAGAATTCTTACCAATGCTAAAGATTCCTCTTGATCACGTTATGAATAATTCAAAAATATCATCATATGATAGATGAAAAACATCACCTTTTCCCATCATATTTAAGAGTTCTAAAAATATGGCTTTAATTCCTTTGAGTAGGAGTGTTTTCAAGATCTCTTTGTTTATGTTTTTCTAATAAATTCAGCCTAGAAGGGTACCTTGTAGTTATTTGTGTGCAGATGGATTGATGAACAACAAGGTATATTACAGTGAAAGGAGCCAAAGGATTAGTTTTTGAAGTTTGAAAAACTTCCTAAAAACTAAGGGATTTTGTGTTCGGCTGGATTACATGTTGTTACACCTCTTTCTGACAAAATGGTCATTTTACACGTTGTTACACCTCTTTCCTGCAAAATGGTCATTTTACATGTCGTTACACCATTCTCACGACTATTTTGTATTACATGTTGTTACACTCTTTTCCAACAATTTGTCTAATTTACATGCTTCTACACCTAATTCCAACATTCCAGCCAAAATACATGGTTATACACCTACTGTCGTTATTCCTTTTCGCTATTTTACTTGTCGCTTCACCCATTTTTTTCATATCCGCCACTTTTCCGTGCTGATATTCCATCAATCTTTCCTGCTTTGCTATCTTTCCATGATGAAACACTGTTGTTTTGTCATTTCCATTGTTTTTGTGAAGATTTCCAACATTTTCCAAATTAATGCAACTCTCTCTAACAGACAATGTCGACTCATCATTAGTTGACTCCACATCCATAGATTTCCAGTTGGTCAACCAAAGAAAGGACTCCACCTATTCTTCGTTTGGCATATCATAATTTCTCACGTTCTAGAGCCATCTCTCATCATTACGGCTATTCCACACGGATCAGATGGCAGCTAGATAGTTTGTTTATTCCAACAGATCGATTCGTGCAGTAAGTTATGAGGTACATTACTAATCCTACGTGTCAAAGTGATGTATATATGGAATAAAACTTTAATTATTACCTACCAGATATCCTAAATTCATTGCAACATGAGCCAATTAGATTATTTGGGGGGGAAAGAAAATCTACGCCATTAAAATCACATTTTATATTCACCTCTACCACCTTTCGACCACTCTTATTTCTTTGCTGAGAAAATGTGTTCTTTATGAAATCTATGTTCGAATTTGCTGTGTCTCTTGTTTAGGTGTTGGTTTCTCCTCCATGTGATTGTTAAATTCTAAAACGATGTCATGGGAGGATCAGCTGTGAGGTATGAACCAGAAAATCTGGATGCATTGCTCCTATACCTAGATGTTTACCAAAAATTTCTACAGGCTGGATGGATTTCTTATTTTGAGAAGCTGCAGGGGTTTAATGAAGTAGAGTTAATGGAGTTCAGTCAGAATATCACAAAAAGGTATTCAATGGTGCATGGGGTTCAAATTCTTGTGACAAAGGAAAATGTGGCTACTGTGATAGTGTTTCCGACCACAGGAGAAAGGTGGATTAGCAGAAAAGCACATCTTCCCGAAGAAAATAAGGGTTTTCTCATGGATGATGAGCAATTTCATACCAAGGGCCGAGGTGTAGATGTAGTTCCTTACCCATACCATGGGGGAAAGTATCAGAATTTATAAAAAGGTACATTACATGCGAGGGAAGATATCAAGTAGTTTATTTTTCTGATTTTATCCTACTATCACGTTTAAGACATCAACAGCTAATAAACATACCTTATTACCTTCTTCATTCCTTGCATAATATGGATCACTTTTTCAAGCGATCAAAGCATCCAAAGAATTGTCTTTCCAATCACAGACTGATAGGGTTGTTGATTTGTAGAGGAATGGGAATTCCTAATGACCCATTACCTGAAATGGAAGAAAAACCAAATTCTATGCCTACTGTTATGATCGAACCAGAACAGATAAACCCTATGCCTACAGTTGTGATTGAACCAACAATTCAAAACCCAATCCCCGGACCAATTCATTAGACTTAGCCCTCAGCGGAAACAACAGTTGAAAACCCAATCCATGGACCAAATCATAAGCCTCAGCCCTTGGCTGCAACAACAGTTAAAGCCCCCACTGTAACTTCCAGTAAGTTGACTCAGAGAATAAAACTCAAAACCAGAAGAAAATCTAACACCACTCAGAGAGGCATCGACAGAGTTGAACCAAAAGCAACTTAAAACCCTCTTGTTGTTGCGAGAGAGTGTCTTGATTTTGCTGATGCTCAGACCCTGCAAGATTTTGACATCAATGATACAAACCTGAGTGAGTGTGTAATTGATTTTATGGAGATACGCATCATGGGTTTTACCTTGTGCAAGGAATTTAACGAAACAATTTTGTCATTATAGACCGAATGTAAACGAATTACAGTAGAATCAGCAGCTCTGCTTAATTATTTTGTGCATCACTCGTCGAGTGATGAAGTACAAATTATACAAAACCCAAGCATTGCATATTTTCCTCCTTGTCTGGTTGTTGAAGAATGCCCTCCTTCTCCTAAAGAAAAGAAAAGGAAAACCCCTTCTTTTGTCTCTACATTACCTATGAGGAGAACTAGGTCAACAAGGTCTACTGGAGCAACAGTTGGATGGAATCATATGGAACAGGCAATACACATTCTTCATCCATTATCCTTCGTTGTTAAAGAAGTAAATGTTACACAAGAACCAATGCCTTCCAACAACATGACTGTGACACAAGAACCAACTTCTTCCTAGAACTTAGTTGTTACACAAGAACTAGTTGCCGAGGAAGAGACTGTCCCATAAGAACTAGTCATGCCAGAATTAGTTGTTACCAAAGAACAAACTGACCAGGAAGAGATTGCCCCACAAGAACCAGCTACACAAAATAGAGAGGATAATGACATTGTGGCACTTTCTCAGTTGTTTGCTCAAATTGAGAAGAAGATACAGGGTACAAAAAATTCCAGGATTACTGAATTGATGAAGGAAAATGATCGTCTCAAAGAAGAGTTGGATTCCCTAAAGAAGGAATTGTAGGTTGCTCGATAGAGAAACCCAGAGGAGTCAAATTTGGATATATTAGCACATACAACAACTATTATGAATGAAAATAGAGAGCACATGTGCTATGAATGTGGTAATATTTACTTTCAAGCAGGGTATAAAATAGTGAAAGTACCCATCACTGGTCATGCTGAAGAACCAACCAATCTCTCAATCAAGAAAAAATATGACCTTACTACTCCACAATAACCAGTAATGCAGAAGAGATCTCAAGGTAATAGAGTAGTTGTTGGTTTACCAACAACTTTTACACAAGAACCTCTGTTACACTTACAATTTGTAATTCAAGCAATTCAAACTAATTTTTTTCTTGAAGACAAAGCATTTCAGAGAGAGTTTTGAAACAACAGATGTTGGGGTACACACAGGTGTTTTGATTATTTTTTCCCATACTGGTACTTAGCAATTGGTCTTAGCAATTTGCAGTAGAGGAGTCACTTCCCTGACTCAGATTCAGAGTAAGGATTGAATGTGGATTGCATGAGGACATGCTATGTATTCATTTGGGGGCATGCTAGGATCCAAAAATGTCCATTTTCACTATATATTTTGCTCATTCAACCTTATCATTTCTATGATAAAATGCCTAATATCATGTTTTCTAAGACCTTTTTTCCAAGGTATGAATCGTTGATCTTGCTTTTGTATTCTTATTTACTTAACATGTTTGATTGGTAGCGTTTCTCATATTTTATCCATGAATGTTCAACTAATGATCAAAATGTGTAGATTAAAGAAAAATAGCCAAGTCTTGAAGAAAGATCGTTGTTGTTGCACCAGTTGTTACAGTTGTGCGCCCGTTCTGCATGATGTTACACAACTACAACAATTGCAAACCTTTCTTGGAAGCTATTACACCTGTTGCAACAGGTTCCCACTGATCCTGGAAGCCGGTATATCATTCGAATTTGTATCCTGATGACCGATCCTCAAGGTTGTTACACGTTTTGGCTCACGCTGGTGATCAAGATCATTTCCATATTTTGTAATGATCACAGATATTTTATATCATACGAATAGCTTGAGAATCTCCGATTCTCAAGGCTGTTCCGAGTCCGTTTCAATTGAATGTCTCTTTCTTTAAATAACAGAGCTTTTGTAACCATTAGGCAATGGAGATTAGTTTTGAAATAGAGAGTGAAGTGAAGCATTTTGTATCTGAACATTTTGGAGATTTAATAAAGAATTGATTTGAGTTTCTCCAACCCACTGTAATCGTTTCGAGTGGACTCAGTGAGAAGGAAAGGACCCACCTTCCTCACAGACTCCCCTTTGTTGTGAGTTTTAGATTAACTGCTTTAATTGTTCACAGTTGTGTGATTTATCTGTTTATGCATTTCTAGAATACATTTGTTGTTACAGTTCAGTCCCTTTCTATTAATGCACATGAGTGTGTCTCATGAGAGTTAGAATCAATTGTTGTATACTGCTGGAGAATTTCTTTGAAAATTAATTCCTTTTTCTGCATTAGATTAAATCTCTATTTCCAAGAAAAATTAAATAGAAGTGTGAATTCCCTTTCTACAATTAAGTAGACTTCCTTTCAGCAATTAGCACAAAACTTCCTTCTGCAAGACTAATATAGAAAATTAGAATAGATTAGATAATCCATGATTCTTATACACTCATCAAATTCTACTCATGGAAATTAGATTTCAATTATGCAAGTGTGACTTCAATTCTGCAACAATAGATTAGAACTACAACTATGTTAGCAACTTGTGTTAGTGTTCATATTTTCAATTCAGTTTCTTTTAGTGTTAGTTTACCTTACTGCAAATTGATTAGTGTTTGCTTTCATAATCTAGCATAGACTATCCACAATTTTCTTACAATAACAAAACTTCCCTAGGTTTGACAATTCATATTGAACACCTTAATCATCTATTTATTTAGACAATTAAAGTGCACAACACTACTATGTTGGAAGTTATGATTACTTATATACAAGATGGACCATACTGCGGTAAGAAAGGGACCAGATAGTGCCAGATTTCACCAATATCGTCCATACCTTGCGCACCAAGTTGGGCATCAAAGACTCTAAGTAACATATGGTGCTCAAGCACTGCGGGGGTTTTCATAGATACATCTAGAAAAAAATAGTGTTTCTAGAAATCTCATCATTGGGCACGACCTATCGATATGCTGTAAAAATCGAGCAGAATTTTAAACAAAAGACAAAATAGTATGGGTATAGAAACCCCTCATAGAAAAATCAGGGAAAAGGAAGCCCCAACCCGCATAAAAAAGGACAGAGCAAGGATGGATAGCCTTAGGAAAACTAGTCTATGCCACAAACAAAGTAGGACAATGGGAAGACAAAGAAGAACATCATCTCAACGAAGGTCATCAAATGGTTGGAATTTCCAACAACACTGCACCCACAGTCATATACCATCAGATGGCTCCACCAAGGGAATGATCTCCACGTTAGCCAACAGTGCTACCTTCTTTATGGAATCAGACCCTTCAAAGATGAGGTATTGTGTGATGTCTCCCCCCTTGAAGTTTGTGATGTTCTTTTGTGCCAACCTTATTTATGGAAACGTCATGTTGTATATGAGTCTATGCCTTGTAGCGCTATTATTACTTTGGACAGAAAATTGTACATAATATATGAGGTAGTCCCACCCACTATTGTTTCCTTGATCTCTTCCAAGCAATGTGAGAAGGTCATCTCTCAGACCAGGAAGTTTGTCTTCTTCGTGATTTACACTCAAAGTGAGTGGAAGGTTGCAATGAAATCCATGGCCTTCGCAAAAGGTCTCTCCATGCAACATAAGCATGTGGATAAGGTTGTGGAAGAATACAGAGACATATTCTCCTCACGTATTGCGGTACCTCTGTACTGTTAGGTCAAGCATTCAATCGATCTGACCCTTGAATCACTTCTAACTAGTGGGTCATTCTATCGCCGCTCTCTATTAGAAAATGAGGAAATCAAGCACCAGATCCAAGAGTTGCTCAAAAAGGGGCACATCCGACCGAACTCATCACTTTGTGGAAGCCCAATCATGCCTGTGCAGAAGAAATATGGGACCTATAGACTTTTCATTGATTATTGGGCCCTAAATAAAATCACAGTCAGGAACCGATACCCAATTCCCCGAATTGAAAATCTCATTGACCATCTCAAGGGAGTCAAATAATTCATTAAGATTGATCTGAAGTTCGACCAGCACTAGGTCCCAATAGAGCATGTCGATGTATGGAAGACTACCTTCAAGTCCAAAGAATGTCTTTTTGAATGGTTGGTCATGCCATCTATCTTGATGTGTTGGATTACTAAGAGGGGTGTGAATCAATAATGAGAAATACTTTTCTTTTAACCACAATTTATATATTCTTTAACATCACCAATACCAATTTATCAACAATGTGTCACATATCATAAGCAGAAATCATGTAATCATGAGCATCACATGAACATCACATCACATGAAATCAAGAGTACAATACACCAATATTTATGTGGAAACCCAAATGGGAGAAAACCACAGAATGATTTTCTTATATATATTCAGAAGAAAACATGCATTGGAAGTACTGAATTCTGATTCTCTAGCTTCATCTGGAAGGAGGCTCCAACCCACTATTCTAAGGCTCCAACTGGAAGGAATCTACAACTCCCTGATTTTCTGGCTCCAACCAAAAGGAGGCTACAAACCCCTAGGTTCTATGGCTACAACTGAAAGGTGTCTACAATCCCCCAGGTTCTCTGGCTACAATCGGAAGGTGGCTAAAACCACATTTCCTTGCCTCATCCAACCGCCCTAAAATATAAGTGTCAAATGTACATGACTTGTCACTGTCACTGGATCAAATAACCTATAGTTGTCACTATCACAACCTATTACTATCAGTGAATGCTTGTCACAACCTGTACCATTCTTCTTCAAAAACTTCTCTACAGATTCACAACTTGTGTATACTAGAACACACAGATGTTTGCGGCTTCCTTCACTACAACTCGTTGAATACCACAATGCTCTTCCAATTTATCTATCACTGCTTCTATCACTACTATGTTACTACCATTGTCTCTATTGCAACTTTGTCATTGTCTTATCAACATGTATATGATCATCAACCATCTACACTTGTGTCATACCATACATAAAGTGTATACCAATATACATATTATCTCATACATCAATCATTAATCAAAATATACATCAATAATGAATAGTGAATCATGAACTAGAGCATCAACCAAGTACAACATGTGCCATATACCATATCATCAACCATATGTAGATTTGTACCATGTCATGAATGAAGCATCACTAATAACCTATGCATGTCTCTCATGCATACATCACCATACAACATAGATATCCCTCAATCAAGTACAAGTAGCTCAAATATGTGAACTATAAGAACCATATCAATATTGTACCATACATAAGAGTGCTTCTCACTCATCCAACCATCCAACATATACCATATCCAACCATATCAAGTATGTCTCAAGCATATACCATACCATAACAAAACGTAACCAACAAAACAAGTATACAACCATAGCATTACCGTTGAAATTGACCTGAAGAAGTAAGATGTTGACCTCTAGACTTCCTTGAGACTTGTAGGGACCCGGTACCAACATCTACTCAAACCTTCATTAGCTTTTCACAGATACACGACCTTCCTTTTTACAACCCTCAGATATCTATACTTTCCTTTACTGCATCCCGCATACATCCACCCCTTTATAACTTTTAACCCAGGGATACCTCCAAAGATAGGGTTTTCTTCAACCTCGAGAATTTCTCCTTCGACCTTCCTTTACTAAAATATGTCGTCACAATCCTTAGCAAAAGATTACTAGTTCACAAGATAGATAATCAATAAATGAGTGTATATGTGTACTTATGAGAGAATCCTTGAGGTGTTTATATATTTTTTCATAGTAACCTCTCTCCTTACTTTAGGGCTTTCTTGTTGCAACCACTTTACCCTTTGACTAAGAATTGTAACTAACTAGGGGCTTCTTGACTACTCTTTGGGGTTTCCAAGTTTACAAGGCCATATCTACCTAACCATGAGGATGCACGTGGAGTTCCACATATCACCGAAAACAACACGATGTATATTCCCCATATATGAAAATATTACGAGCAATGTCATTATCCTACATGTCCATATTTCTTAATCAACTTTGGGTCCCATAATCATACATCTGGGGATTCATGTAGACTACATCAAATGTACCCAACTAAATCACCAACAAACTCAATCATACAAATGATAACCAACTATCCAATGGTTTCCTCCACATCTCTGGAGCTTTTGGACTTCTCCAAGGGTTGACATCAATATTTAAGATCACTCTCTAAAGGTTGACATCAATGACAACCAACTATCTAAACCAAATGTCCAAGATGACAAATTCCCCAACAAATTTCATGAGGATGATGGACGATATCTTGTGACCTTTCACCAATTCTTTTGTGGTGGTGTATTTGGATGACATCCTCATCTTCAACAGGGGTTGGGAGGAACACTTGCAACATATTCAACAAGTTCTTCACACTCTACGACAACACAAGATATATGCAAATTTGAAAAATTGCTCCTTCGACATGAACATGGTTTAGTACCTATGATACATTGTTGATGAGCATGAGGCTTTTCACAGATACACGACCTTTCTTTTTACAACCCTCAGATATCTATACTTTCCTTTACTGCATCCCGCATACATCCACCCCTTTCTAACTTGCAACCCTGGGATACCTCCAAAGATAGGGTTTTCTTCAACCCCGAGAATTTCTCCTTCGACCTTCCTTTACTACCTCAGAAAAATATGTCGTCACAATCCTTAGCAAAAGATTACTAGTTCACAAGATAGATAATCAATAAATGAGTGTATATGTGTACTTATGAGAGAATCCTTGAGGTGTTTATATAGTTTTTCATAGTAACCTCTCTCCTTACTTTAGGGCTTTCTTGTTGCAACCACTTTACCCTTTGACTAAGAATTGTAACTAACTAGGGGCTTCTTGACTACTCTTTAGGGTTTCCAAGTTTACAAGGCCATATCTACCTAACCATGAGGATGCACGTGGCATTCCACATATCACCGGAAAGATCCAGGTCATTCCTGACTCGCTAGCCCTAGCCACACTCACCGAGCTTCAGAGCCTCTTAGTCCTTGCCAATTTCTATCACATGTTTGTGTTGGGACTCTCCCACATTGTATGGGCCCTTAGCAAAGTGACCAAGGGTGTAAATTCAAAGTTCGTGTGGGGTTAGTCGCAACATAAAGCATTCGATGATTTGAAGCATTGCTTGTGATGAGCCTAGTGCTCTCATTACCTAACAACATTTCGATGATTTGAAGCATTGCTTGTGATGAGCCTAGTGCTCTCATTACCTCACCTGCAACAACCTTTTGATGTTGAGACAAATTCTTTAGACTATGTTGTGAGTGTAGTTCGAACTCAACACGAACATACTATGGCCTTTCATAGTGAGACACTATAAGATACTATCCGTAAGTAACCCACTTACCACAAAAAAAATTACTCCATTGTACAAGACTACTACTAATGGAGGCATTACATTCTTGGGAAGGAGACAGTCATCCACACTAATCATAAGCCTCTCCAGTTCATGGAGACACAAGGAAAATTGCAGAATGACCACCATTAGAAGTGGTCCACATACTTGCAACAGTTCCATCTCAGCATCAAGTATAAGACAGAGAGAACCAACCGCGTGTTGACAGTCCACTCCAGTTGCAACACTAACTACAGTGCTACACTCCTAAGGACATGAGACCCCCTTCCCCCAAGCTATTTGACTAGTAAAGTCTACAAAGATATACATACCCTACCCCCTCTCCATTTGAACTTATGACGTCTTAGAAGGAAAAATGATAACTTAAATCCATCTCAAATTCAAATTTACAAAAAACATTGTTTAAAAAAAATTCAAACTCAAAAGTTTTGATTAAAGATGAAGGAGGTGAACGGGTTATTTTGTTTGGCCCTGATTTTGCTCTAGCTATGTATAACGTATTTCATTCTGTGACTTGCTACATGTCTAAGTGCCATACTAGACTATTTCAAATCCGTTAGACATGAGGTTATCATGTTGTGTACCTCGTATCTTTCATTTGTGTACCTCTTATCTTTGATTTATCTTCAGATTATATGAAAATAGTCCAAACTAGCATAAAATCGCTTACTTGGCTTTGGGATTGAATCTTGCTGTGCGCGGTTGACACTGATCATGTGAAGAGCTTCACTATTCTTGTTATTTATATGAAATATATTCCCAAAAAAAACAGCTTATCAGAATCTCGCTTAGTTGTTAAAGTTTTAGATATCCAAAGTTTTATTTGAATGGAAACTGTGTTTAGGTATATTTAACCTTAGCTTAGTTGTTAAAGTTTTAGATATCCAAAGTTTTATTTGAATGGAAATTGTGTTAAAGTATATTTAACTTTAGATCTTTTTAGATGTTTTATTTCATTTAAAGTAATTTTTAACCTTGATCACTTTACAAAACAAAACCAACCCTAGAAATCCAATCAAGCTAAAAAGATTTGACCATGTCACTAATTTTAATTACGCCGATAGGCGTATACCTATTGGAAATGGGCAGAATTAATGATCTTTTAACCTTAATGATCTCTTAACCCTAATCTGATGGATAAGAATTCAAGATGCGGGCATATTCTTAGTCGTCCTCCAAAATGAATGAACCA
>ML805637.1:23894-51672 GCA_009831015.1 Picea engelmannii
AAGGTCAATATTAATAAGACCTTTCAATAAAATAGAATAAGGCGGATGTAAGAAGACCTAATAGAAGCTTCCACTTCTAGAAGGATCTTCCCCTAGATGCTTCTTTTTAGTATAAATAGGAGTCGAGGGTATGAGAACCCTAGATTTGATATTATTGTAATAGAGCGCTGCTCGATTGGAGGTTGCCCCCTCGAAGAGGCCTGTGAACATTGCTATCTGATTCAAAGTGCTATCTATGTTGCTATTTCGTGAATCATTTCTGTGTATTGTGAAGATTATGCTGGATATTTTACTGTTATTCTGTTATTTCTAGCATTTCGTTTCTGTTCTTCATATTTTATATATATGGTATCTTACAGGTTGATTATGTATAATTGGAGTGCTCCATGAGTTTTTCAACATGTTAAATCCATTAGTGCATTCAAAAATGCAATTTAAACAACATAACATTGTGATTATGTTTTGTTTATTTTACTTTCTTTTTATACCATCTTACATTGTTTATAATCATGAAAATAAAATCACCAATATTTTTTTACATGATATAGATTTTGTTTATAAATCATCTTTGCAATTTTCATGGTTTTTAAGTAATTTTAATTTTGTTTCACTTTTGTTAAATTGGTTTTAGTATGCAATCCTCTTCTTCAATATAATGGATTGCCTTCCCTACTTTACTATCTTCATGGTTTTAATATGCAATCCTCTTCTTCAATATAATGGATTGCCTTCCCTACTTTACTATCTTCATGAATGTTTAACCTTGTATTATTTTGGTTTTTCTTAGTTTTATATTTTCATAAGCTTTAACTTTTATTTGAATCAATAGATAATAAGAAAAAATTATAATACATTTAAACAATTTTGTGTGGAAGTGAAGCATCCAAGTGGTGTTAGAAAAAAAAAGACATGTTTCCACTTTTATTCTAAATTACATGCTTCTTAAACTAGTGAATATACCCTTTCCCATGATCAAATAGATTGAGTGTATCTTGGCGTTATCCATGTATTATATTGAAATACAACTTCATTTATGCCACTAAAAGACAATATCAAGAGGAGAGATAATTTTATCATTGATATGGATTAAGAGCAATGTCTACTAACCCCAATCTTCTTATGGACGAAGAACATTATTCCAAGATTTCATTGTAAAAAACTGATTGATTAGAGACCTCCATTATAGAAAAATGATTCATTAGAGACATTTTGATTTGTAAAATTAGAAAGTGAAGGTAAGCCACTGTTTTTAAGGTTCAAAGTGAAAAAATTACTATATTACTAATTTGGTTCAAAGAATTTTAACATTTTCACAAGGCCATATGTTGGGTGTGAATAAACCCCAATTTTGTAATAAAAGTCACATTTATTTGACAATCAATTTTAATAAAAAGATGAAATGTTACTTTTGACTAAATAAAACCACGTTAACTAAAAGGATACATGATCAAATTTCACTATGCCAATAATTCAAAACTATATAAGAAGATAGCCTATAGAGAAACGAGAGACTTTTCCTTTTCATTGATCATTCATTATTGGTGATTGTAATTCTAACACGAAAGATTGATAAGTTCCTTCTTAAATAGTGAGTTTTCTCCCAATTCTTAGGTATTTTCCCACTATAAAAATTGTGTACAATGGATGTCTAATGTGGATTCATGACCATTGATTTAGTATGTTTTCAACGATTCATGTGTTTGGTTTGTTATTCTAGTCTATGTTATTGAATTTGTTTCTATATTTGGTTTTTAGAGTAGAAATTATATAACTGAATTATTGTTCGCTTCATTTTCATGTATTGGATTTTTGTGCAAGTTTTCCCCAAATCACTTGATTAGGAAATGTGTTGTGTGCTTCAACTCTGTAGGTTGAATTATTCTCAAGACCAACTTATATGGGGCATCCTAAGAAATCAAATGGAATGTTTAGTTACAAGGAATACCACTACCAAACCATAGATGGGTTTTTCGGGGGAATTGCTAGTACATGGATCAAAGGGTGTTGAACAAACAATCACTTAGAGGAAAAGAAATGAGAATCCTTGTCCTTCCCATATGAAGGATGTAAAGAAACAATTGTTGAATACCTCACCATTTGTAGGAAAGGCACTTCCCGGAAAAACATTTGTTGACATAAAGGACTAATAACATCAAGAGATTGAGTGGGAAATTATAAAGGAAAACCCAAAACCCCTAAGGGACTCATTGAAAAAGTCAAGCAAGACTTAGAATACCCAAAAGAGGAAAAGGGGAAAAAAGGTTTGGGGAATGTTATGCAATTTCTACAAATGTATCTGCTATTTCAAAAGGAATTAAAAATCCCACCAAGAATGATGTTGGCCCAATAACTATTAGGAAATGCAGGGCACTTCCACACTAATCCTAGCAGAAGAGAAGAAGAACTTATTCAAGAATGTAAATGAAACAAGCAATCACACAGTACACCGATATTTTACCCTGAAACCCTTAACCGAGAGAAACCAACATTCCTTTTAGCGCTATGGTCTCTTGTTGTCTTATTTAATCAAAATAAAAGGCTACATGTCTAAATTTGGTCCATAACTAAGATACAATCAACATCATACCCTCTTTCATGCACAAGAACAACCCTGTAGCCAATTCGGGTTACATATGCATGACCAATAACCTATGATTTACCATGCATTAGAATTATCACATTATCCTTTACGACTTTACATCACACCTATTTATAGGATTTACAATAGGAAAACCCCTCAATATTGGCACCCAAAAATGGTTACAAATCCATGCATATCATTGGCTACAAATCTTTCCAGTCGATCAGAAGTCCTACCATTAGGGATAGCAGTCGACTAGCATTCATCATTCATTCGGTCTCTAGTCGATCGTCTCACACACTCACTTCAACCTCTTGTCGGTTGAATTTTTCGTCGATATCTTCGACTTTGAATTTTCTCGGTCAACTTCCTAGACCTTCGAATTGTTTTTTATCCACCTCGATCTTTGACCGTCATTCAATATACCTCGTCTCGAATTTCACCGCAAAGAATATAACAACCCAACATTCTCTCACTTGTTCTATTCTTTGTTGAAACAGGAGATTCATGAACTCTCATTCACATACCCAGGTAAGCAATGCCCATTTCCTCTCTGCACCAAAAGAACTTAACAACACTCATAGAATTGGTCAACGATTCTACTATGTTTTCCAACGTGTCTACTATCTCCAGTAGCACCTTGTTACTTTCCAACATATCTCTTACAAAATGGTATCATACATCGATGTGCTTAGTCTTTGAATGATAAGTAGGGTTCTTTGCCATAAATATTGTCCTTTGACTATCGCAACTTACCTTCATAGCTTTCTCCTCAAACCCGATTCATGAACACAACCTTTGAAGCCATACCACTTCTTTTCTTCCATGAGTGGACACCATGTATTTAGCTTCTTTTGTTGACAAGTATATAAACTCCTATCACTTACTCATCCAACTTATTACTCCACCGAACAACTTGAAGAAATATCCACTAGTCGACCTCCATTGATCTAGATCTCCAGCCCAGTCAGCGTCAACAAAGCCATGTACATCTACTTTACCACTGTCACTGCCAATATTTCCTTGGTAGCATATAGCATAGTCCTTTGTGTCACACAAATACCTAAATATTCTCTTGAAAACTGTCCAATTCTCCTTTCTAGGTGTCGACATGTACCTACTCAGCACTCCCATTGCATGGCCAATGTTTGGTCGAGTGCATACCATCCCATACATTATACTAACAACAACACTTGCATAGGGAACATGAGCCATGTCCCCTATTTCTTCCTGTGTCTTTGGACACTGTTCATGAGTAATCCTTTCTCCCACTAGAATTTGCACCTTCACCGATTTGCAATCCTGCATGTTGAATCGTTTCATAATTGTTTCAATATACCTCATCTGATTCAACCAGAGATTTCTAGTGGCTTGATCTCTCTTAATCTCCATTCCAAGAATGAAGTTAGCTACTCTGAGGTCCTTCATGTCGAACTTGGAGGATAACTGCTTCTTTACCTCATTTATTCCGTCCATGTTGTTTCCAACCATCAACATGTCATTGACATACAAAGGTTCATATATGAAACACCCACCTTCTTCCTTGGAATATATGTGGTGGTCGAATTTGCTTCTCACAAATCCCAAACTAAGGATATAAGTGTCAAACTTCTGGGACCATATCCTTGGTGATTTATTTAGACCATAAAGGGATCTTTTGAGTTTGCACACCAGCTCTTGATTTATCTTTACTACAAATCCTTGGGGTTGTTTAATGTAGATTTTTTCTTCCAGGTCCCCATGTAGGAACGTTGTCTTCACATACATATATTCTATCTCCAAATCAAATGTTCCATCTAGAGAAATTAGTACTCTAATGGGAGTTAGTTTCGCAATAGGTGAGAAAATCCTACCGAATTTGACTCCCTCGACTTGGGAATATCCTTTCGCCACCAGTCGAGCTTTGAATTTCTCAACTTGTGCTGTGACATTCATCTTCTTATTGAACACCCACTTGCTACCAACAATATTTCTTACAATAGGTAACTTGACAAAATCCCATGTCTCATTATTGTACAAGGACTCCATCTCTTCTACCATGGCGTCCTCCTAGAGTTTACCCTCTACCGAGTTGAATACCTCAGCGACCGACTTAGCTTATCATCAATGGAAGTTAGAAACAATACGGAATGGAAGTCGGGCAGGCTATACCTCTAAATTCATTTCATTATTATTCCTGACCTCCTTACCACCAAATTCAGTTGCTCCACTTATTCCTCAGATTCAGTCGACTCATCTGAATCATCTTTTTTATTCCTTAGTTCAAACTATATTGTTTCAGGATTATTCTTGGTCTGAACAACTTCCTCAACTTGGATTTACCTACGACTTCTTTGAAGACCACATATCGACTGTAAATTGTTCTTCTTGATGCAGGATCCCATAGCTTATATCCTTTCTTTCCATCTTTATATCCAATGAAAATACATTTGACCTCCTTCTTATCCAACCTGCTCCTCTTTTCCTTGGGAACATGCACAAATGTATCACAACCAATACTTTGAGATGTGCCACTGAAGGATTCTTACCAGACCATACTTCATTTGGAGTCATGTCAGCTAGTGTTAACGAAGGATACATATTTACCAGATATCTTGTAGTATCGATTTGCTCCACCTAGAATTCTTGTGTGAGCCCAACACCAATGAGCATGCTCATTACCTTATCCATCAACGTTATGTTCATTTTCTCAGCAACTCCATTTTGATGTGGGTTATATGGTGTGGTATTTTTTCATGCTATGGCATACTGCTTAAAGAACTGATCAAAGTCCTTTCCATAGAATTCACCACCATTGTCAGTCCTCAACACTTTAATGATTTTCTCTATCTGGTTTTCCACAAGAGATTTGAACTCCTTAAATCTCTCAAAAACCTCTAATTTATTCCTTAGGAAATGTATCCATGTCTTCCTGTAAAAATAATCTATGAAGGAGACATAATACAAGGATCCACCAAGTGAAGGCATTGTAACTGGGCCAAACACATCACTATGAACCAACTATAGAATACCATTTTCCTTTGTCTCTCTGGATGGGAACCTCACTCGACTTTGTTTTCCATATATGCAATTTTCACAAAAGTCGAATTCTAAACCACATTTAGGAAAACCTTTGACCATACCTTTTCTTTGCATAGATCGAAGTAATTTTTCTCCAATGTGTCCCATCCTCTCATGGCATACCATAACCTGGTCGGGTGAATCTCATGATGTCTTTTCGAGTCAGTTCGAACTGACTTGGATCGATTCGAGTCGATTTGTGTCAACATCCAGTCAGGTTAAGTCATAATCGAGTCAATTTCAGGAGCAATGATATTGTTTCATCCAGTCGAGTTGACATTCCCTAACAACTTGTATAGGGTACCGATCCAAACTCCTCTCATTAGGACCATCACACCTCTTACCATCTTGCATGAATCCTTCTAAAACAATATGAACGCCTACATCAATCATCTTGCTGATAGATATCAGCTTTCTTACCAAACCAAAAATATGTAGCATACCTCGAAGGGTTCTTTTCCTCCCATCTTGTACTATCATTTAGATTCTTTCCCATTCGACAATTCTAGTTGTCAACTCATCCAACAATAACACATCACCCCCATTATATATTTCATATTCAAAGAACCATTCTTTATGTGATATCATATGATAGGATGGTCCTAAGTTGATCAACCAAACATATTTATTCGACTATGTACTGGTCCACACCATATACACATCACATCCCTTGTCTGAGGTTGTCTTTCTCTTAGTTGACTTCTTCTCATATGATCTAGCACTGAATGTTTTTCCTTCGACACACATTCCTTTTTGTAATGCCCAACTTTATTACATTTCCAACATCTTCGCGTATACTTAATTGATGATTTAGATATACCCTTCAAATTTAAATTTCTACTCAAGAATATGCCTTTATCTATGTCTATCGATCGACCTCTCACTAGTAAAGCATCTTTGGTCAATCTTTCCATGTTCTTTCTTACCATTTCTTCCAACAACAGAGAAGGAACCATGTCGTCTAGTGCTAGTGTGGTTTTACTACTCCCAATAGCCATGACTAAGCTATCACAAGAGTCTAGAAAATAACATAATAGGCCGATACATTTTTCCTCATCAGTGATATTAATATCCACAGATGATAACTAGATTAATAGGGTTTTAAACACATTTAAATGCAAAGTCACCGAAATTCCATCACTCATCCTCAAAAGATACAATTTATTTATGAGATACAACTTATTTACCAGAGATTTCGATTGGTATAAGCTTCCCAACTTTTCCCATAGTTTATTAGATGAATCTTCACCTAAGACATTCAACAACACTGAATCTGCAAGAAAAATCTAAATCATACTTCTTGCTCTTCTTTTGATTTTCATCCATTCTTCCATCAACATGATTTTCGGTTGGGTACTTGGACAGACCATTGTCCATTGTTCTCAATCCACAATAAGATATTCCATTTTAAGCTTCCAAAGTTAAAAATTGTGGCCATTGAATTTTTTTTTCTCTATTCTAGAACTTCTTGCCATTCTTTACCATGATCTTTAACACAATTTATGACTTCAGATTATTACTATCCCTAGGGTTTAGTTCTTAGATTCAATATTGGAAAATCAAGATGAGATATACTCACCAAAGCATAGAACCTCTTTGATCACTCACTTGTTAGGGGAAACCTAAGATCGGATACCACATGTCAGGAAATACAGGGAAATTCCACACTAATCCTAGAAGAAGAGAAGAAGAATTTAGTCAAGAATGTAAATGAAATAAGCAATCACACAGTACAGTGAGATTTTACCCTGGAACCCTTAACTGAGAGAAACTAGCATTATTTTGAGGGTTATTCTCTCTTGTTGTCTTATTCAATCAAAATAAAAGGTTACATGTGTAACCTTGGTCCACACCTAAGACACAACCGACATCATACCCTCTTTTCTGCAAAATAACAAACCTACAACCAATTCAGATTACATATGCATGACCAACAACCTACACTTTACCATCTATTAAAATTACAACATTATCATTCTCTCATGATCCTTTATGGACTTACAACATGCCTATTTATATGATTTACAATAGGAAAAACCCTAAATATTGGAGCCCAAAAACAACTACAGATCCATGCATATCATTGGCTACAAATCCCACAAATCTTGAGATTCAGGTATAGTCGACTTCCAAGTCAGATTACCAGTCAACTATCTGTCAACCTTCTTTCGATCTCTAGTCAGTAATATCACACATACACTTCAACATCTTGTGGATTGAATTTGTTGTCGATATCTTTGTCTTCGACTTTTCCTTATCAACTTCCTCAACCTTCGACTTGTTGTCGATACACCTCGACCTTCGAATGTCAGTCGATCTACCACGACACGACTTTCACTATTAGAAAAACATGATCACGGAATAATAAAATAAAACAAATGTGGAAATAAAACACAAAAGATACACAATAAAATAGAGACACAGATATACGTGGTTCACCCAATGTGGGCTACGTCCACCAGAGAAATTTCTAGGTCCTTCCTTTTTATCATCCAGCAAAATGAAGGGATACAACCTACAACACACACACTGTAACTTCCTCTTCTTTATCTCACAATATCCTCTGTCAGAATACAATATTCATGATAATACACAGCCACAATACAATTCTCTCATAAGAGAGGGTTTCCTTTTAGGGAAAAAAACCCTAAAATAAATTCTACCTTCATATCTACAACCTTATAATGAACGGTCGATATTGACTATGAAATTACAATATTTTACAAGACTTCCCCAAAATTTCACTTCGGTGGTGTTTCCCCTGAATTCCCCACCAGGAGGGGGATACAAAAATTGTCATTGCCCCCCCTTGACCCCCCTGGAAACAGTTATGGGGGGGAATCCTCCCCACACTCCCCCTTTAGGGAATGGGGGCTAAGCATGGATGAAACAAACCTCTGAATCAGGAAGATAATCAAGCTTCACAACCAACAATCCCACTTGGAGACTAATTAAAACAACTCCATTGTTGTTGTACCTATTGGAATATACTCCACCTTGGACCTAAAAATTTTATCATATTCACCTTCATGCTTGAAGGCCAACTGAAACTGAGAAGGAACTCAGTTTCTCCCTGGTGTAATACCCCTAGGCTAAACCCCAATTGTAAATGTAAATGCAAATGTACTTAAGCTAGTGAGATGTTCGATATCATTTTTGCATGCACCTTTCATGGTATAATGCGCACATGTATTGCACACTAAAATGATGAAGTGTTCATATTCCAAGATACCACGTGTAGCAAAATTAAATGCACACAATTTTGAGGCCAGGGAGCATTTATGTATATGTTTTGTTTTATAGGTTGGCGATCTAGTTATTATAAGCTTGGATGCTTATGTGTTGAATTAGGTCAGAGATCCTAGATGTTAAAGGCCAATGAGCCTATTTTTGTATATGTCTTATCATTATTATAATACATCATTGTGTGTATACTGACCATGATAAAAGAGTATGGGGGACTAAACTCCGCTAGTTAGGGAAAGGGGAGATAAAATTTAAGGATAAGGGTCTAAGCTAGGGAGCTTAAGTCAAACAGGAATATTATATTAATATTCCTTAAAGTATAAAGTATGGATAATTATTATCCTAAGTTCTAAGGATGGGGACAAGTGTGCCAAGGTAGCTCTCAAACTGACAAGTGTCAAGTTGGGAACATGCATACATAAAATTTGGACTTATTTCATTTTTCCATTCATTCCATCTTCATTCACTCACTGATTTAGCTATCCTTTGTACCTTTATGTTACTATCAATGTACTTGTACCTGTACTCGTACCCGTACCTAGAACTATACCTTGTTAGCTTAGGAGCTGGAGTGAAGAAGTGAGTTGTCAGGCCCATGGGAGATTGAAGAGGCGGGTTGTCAGGCCCATGAGAAGATTTCTCTATGTAAGAGAATTGTTGGGAATTGATTCCCGAAGGTGTTATACTACAGCTACAGGGATCTTATACTTCCTATATGGCTTGTTGCTGAAGCCCCGGAAAGGAAGTGCGGAAGCTGAAGGAATGTTGAGCAGAGAAGGGGCACACTTCCTAGTGTGGTACATGCATGTGGGGAATGAGGGATTGTAGGTTGTTAGTTTGAGTTGGCACCTGTGACAGAGTCTTTCATCTTTTTTGAGATACATCAGTATTGTTCGGAATCCATTTACCAGATGGAGTTTAGTCCTAGCTCAAAGGTGACCCACTTATGAGAGTGATGAGTAGCGTGGTCTAAGGATGGGGGGTTTGTGGAAGGTTTGAACGCATTTGGTGATATTTTTACCAAGATAAGTGTCAGTTGTGTGCTAAATTACATGATGCATTACTATTTATGCGTTTATTTTTATTCGTTTTTCTTGTGTGTGTTGCATGTGTATTTTTATTATTATTTTATATAAATCTATGCATTTTCATAATGTATGTGTTTGTTTTAAGTTTTATATATAAAGTTCCACAAGATTTTCTGTCTGTAGATGTTTTAATTTTGTATACAGTTCAAACAAAATTATGTGGCATAGCCCAGTTGGATGTTGGGAATGTTACACCTAGTTACTCCCTCTATTAACATGTTTGCAGGATTATGGCTAGTATGTATCTTTTCCAACCTCAAATGTCCATCTTCCAAAATGGATTGTATGAAATGGTACCTGAGTTGTATGAAATGGTAGTTGAATGACACTCTCATTGTCACAGTACAACCTGTTATTCTCCTACTTCTTTCCCAATTCCTCCATAAACCTTTGTAATCAAATCATTTCTTTACTAGCCTCTATAGTAGCAACATACTCTTCTTCTATTATTGAAAGTGAAAAATCCTTTTTCTGTTTTGAAATCTAGCTTACTATTGTTCCACTTACAATAAAAACATACCTTGTGGTGCTCCTCCTCCTATCTTTATCACCAACCATATATGAATCAACATATCCCTATAGAACAATGTATAAGCCTCTAAAACATAATACATGAGTAGAAGTACCTCTCAAATACCCGAGAATCCACTTTATTGCCTCCCAATGTTCCTTACCTAGATTGTTCATATACCATCTTACAACTCCCACTGCATGTGCAATATCTAGCCTTGTGCAAACCATCGCATGCATAAAGCTACCAATTGTTGATAAATAAGGGACCCTATACATGTATTATATCTCCTCCTATGTCTTGTGACACATTTCCTTAGTTAATTTTAAATGGCTGGCCAAAGGTGTATTAACTAATTTTTCAATCTGCATTCTAAACCTCTCCAACACATTCTCTATGTAGTCACCCTAAGACAATGTCAATTTGCGATTTTTCCTGTCTCTTGTTATTCTCATACCAAGGATTTTCTTTGCAGCACCGAAATCCTTCATCACAAATGAATTAGATAATTTCTTCTTGAACACATCTATATCATGAATATTAGACCGTGCAACAAGCATGTCATCTACATACAATATCAAGATAATATAACTTCCATTTTCTTGCCTTTTAAAATAAACACAGTGATCAGAATAACATATACTATAACCTTGTTCTATCATAAACCTATCAAACTTCAAATACCACTGTCATGGATATTACTTTAGGCCATACAATATCTTCTTTAGTCTGCATACAAAATTTTCCTTCCCTTTGACCTCATACCCCTGTGGTTGCTATATATAAATATCTTCCTCCAAATCCCCATGGAGAAAAGTTGCTTTTACATGTAATTGTTCAAGATGTAAATATTTTATGACCACAAGACTTAAAATAGTCCTAATTGAAGTCATCTTAACAACATGACAAAATATTTCATCAAAATATATACCTTTCTTTTGTGAAAACCCCTTTACAACAAGTCTAGCCTTGTATCACTTTTTTTCTTCATCTTCTTCCTTCAACTTGTAAACTTATTTATTCTGCAATGCTATTTTTCCTACAAGAAACTGAACTAATTCCCAAGTCTAGTTATTTTCCAAGAAATCAATTCCCTCTTTGTAACATCCCCCTTGGTTATCAACCTCTGTCGAGTAACGCTACACAAACAACCTTATCTTTTTTTTTCCAACTAGTTATGATACCATTTTGTAAAGTCCCTAGCCACCAACAGGTCAGGCAATGCCACCAACAGGTCAGGCAACGTCACGTCTTGTACATCTCTCTTAGATTTTATACCATTTTGTAACATACCCAGCCACCAACAGGCCGAGCAATGCCACCAACAGACTGCTAAGCTCTGATAGCAAGTTAATTGTTCATCCCAGAGTACATAAATATTACATGCATTTCTAATGAAATAAAAGGAAATAAAATATACTACTACCATACTAACTCATGAGAAATTTACCATAAACCATACATGCAACGAAAGCACATGATAACATTGTAAGAATCACAGACATGCACAACAAACATCATTAAACACAGAATTGATACTTATCTTTGGATTGTGAAGACCACCGACTACGTGTAGACCTTCCACAAACCTCCCAGCCTTAGACCACACTACTCATCACTCTCAACAGTTGGTCACCCCCAAGTTGGGACTAAACTCCATTGGGCAAGGGTTTCCTAGGCTTGGCAAGGCTAACAGGAAAGTCACCAAGTTCAACAGGAAGGATTCTCTCAAGAGCCACTTATACCCACTGTGCACAAACTCTGATTCTACACATGCCTTTCCCACCCCAAGATTATACACCTTCACTGTCACACAGTTCATCGGGTGCTCCACCTCTCTTCCGAGGCTTCGGCAATAGGCCAGACAGGACCTCTCAGAGCTTTGTAGCTGTTGTTGGGGACAATTAATTTCTTAATAAAGAAACAACTAATCACATGTACATTAATTATCAAACGAGTAACGTCTTTTTATTTCAAGGAAGTCTGCAAAATATATGCAATAAAATACCCACGACTAACATTGGTCCTGCATGATCATGTTCTACACTATCAAGCTCATTCAACAAGAAATAAAATGCAAGACTTAAATATCAATACTAAATTCAAGAAGCAGAAATCAAGTGACAGGAAATGAGACTTATGCTAATCACACAACTTGAATTAACACTAAAGTAAACATGGCCTTGCTGAATTGAAAATTTAACTTATTGCACCCAACAGAATTCAAATGCTAATCTAGAGAAATAAATTAAATGAAATCTAGAAATTGCAGGAAATATCAAATCTAGAAAATACAATAGCCAACAAATTACTTGAATAAAATGAATTTTTATTTAAGGAACATAAATTGAAATTCAAAGGAATAAGAACACAACTAAACTAGTTTCGATGTTCAAGGCATCACCTCGTCCAGGGAAGTGGGCCAACCTGCCAATGAGTTAGTTTTGCCTTGAAAATAATTCAAATCAAATTACAAATAATAGATGAAAAACTCAATGGAAATCTTCCTTCATTAAAATATATGAGAGAAATAATTACACCAGAATGAAGTTCTTAGTTTTGCCTCAAATTCAATAATTTTTCATCAGTTCCATAATTCTCCCCCTTCTCCCTCTAATCTGTTTTCATTTAAATACACAGAGGGGACATGGAAATTACAACTAAATGGATTACAAAATGATTTCCTATTACAATTTTGGATTGATTACATAATCTAAATAAAAAATATCAAATATGGAATATCTCTCCATCATCAATCATCTAAAACAAGTCAAATTTGGCATTGCAATTGGAAGAATTTAGAAAACGACCACACCAACAAATATGAGAAAAGTGTCTTCAAAGAACCTTCAATTTCTCTAAATCTAGATCGAATTTTGGAAAACTACATAGTGAGAAGTTGAATTGGTCCGTTCTGCACAAAACCCATGTCTTTGATTTTCAATATCATTCTTCATTTGACTTAAACATCCAACGCAAAAGGGTTACCTCTTATTCCAGAGGATTTCTTAGTTGGAATATTTGATTATAAACTAAAAATCAATTTTGCAATCTGGAAGATATCTTGGAGGCTAAAATCATAAGTGATTTTATAAAAAAATCATTAATAAATCATTATCAACAAAATCATGCATAATAATATTCAATTTACTAAAAATAAAGGAGAACAAATATTATTTACCCACGAGCATAACTAATTATAAACTGGAATTATATGATAAATTATGATAAATTCTGTGATAAAGAATGGTATAAATTGATGAAATATGTGTCAAGAAATGGTAGAAATAATGATAGTTTCGTGGCCCAACATCACCCCCAAACTGAACTTGTTGCATGTCCTCATGCAACCCAATGCCTCTATATTAATCAAGTTGTGATTCAATAACCAAGATGTTTACTCCAGCTCATGATAAAAGAAAAAGAAAAAGAAATCTTCCCCAAAAACTATAGTTATTCAATTCGAACAATGTTGGTGAAGCTGTAACAATTTTCACATTGACTTTCAATCATATGTATATGAAGTTATAGAAAAATATGATATAAGTAACAACAAACTTTTCCTAAAAATTAGATCCTACTGAAATTTTGCAAGAAGCTTTCTATGATATTAATGCTTCTCGATACAAAAAATCAAAGCAATATGATGCATGGATTTTAAGATATGAACAAAAATGGTTGTAAGTGACACTGCATGCTTTCTGAAATTTTACAAATTAATTTAGCTTGATATTTTATGGGTTTGTACATATTAATGATATATTCAAGTTGTCTGAAAATTCATTTATGCATTGTATAAAAGTGAAATTGTATGCCTTAAATGAGGAAGAAATGAAAAAACATCCATCGTGCATAACAACTCCTCCCCCAAACTGGAGAATTAACATGTCCACGTGCAAGTAGAAAACAAATTGAGGTGGTTGCTACAATTACTGTTGAAACCTCAACTTGGTGTATAACAACAAGGAATAAGAGAGGTTTTGAGAATAAATAAGGATAGTAATGCGTGAGAAAGAATATAATGACATGGTCTTGATAGGTAAATAAATTAAAAATTCCCTCCCCCAAACTAAAATCTTTGATGTCTTTTGAAAAATGGAGAGTGGTAAAGAAATGGAAATAATGGTTTTAAAATAGGAGTGAATAATTATCAATGGTTTTTCATGACATTCTCCTAAACTTTTAATAAAATTATAAACCTATGCTATTTTACCTCAAATTTTACCTCCATGAAAGCGTGGAATGGCGTGGATGGACTGATATTGGTTGAAGTTGTTGTAGGATGAGTTGATGCTGAAAGTGATCTGGAAGGTGGAATCCATGCAAGATGAAAGAAAGTAATCATAAAGTGTAGCATGGTTTCCTTCTCCCAAATTGATTAGTTTTCCTACCATCAAGTTTTCTATAACACATCTCATTAGTAGCCTCAATCAGTAACTCATCACCTCAATTACCTCATTATATATAAAAGTGACATCATCATGTTTATGAATTCCATGTGATAATAATGGATAAAAGGGAATATAAAAGAGGATAAAAATGACAAGAACAACAAGCATTCCATATACCCATCAACTTTGGTTTCTATGGGCACAAAAATGGTGAGAGTTAGTTATCTCAATCTTTTCTTCTCGAGATCGATCAATATCCTGGTGTTCATAATCAAAATTAGGTCTCTTTATTCTACCCCAAAATAATAGTAGTGTTGTTAAAATACAAATAAATGGCGACTGATTGGGAAAAACAACTATCTTTGGTTAAAGATATGAATCTTTCTAGATAAAGGAATGATAGATTAGATGATACAAAATTTCAAATCTCAAATATCCTAAAAAATGTTTCCCCTGATATGTATAGTGAATATATAGAGCACATTAATAGATATAAATCATAACCATCATTATCTAAGAACTGATGAAATATTACCCAAAGAACCATGAGTTCTAGCAAACCTTATATATGCAACAATAAGCTTTTTCGATAATCAGTTTTGAGAAAACAAGGTAACCAAGTAGATCATAGTATCGAATTAACTTCTATACCATAGGCATGGCCACTTCCGCCAGCAGGCGTCCATAGCCTCGACAAGGATTCCTTTTTAGCCCATTGAGATGCCAGCATCCCATCTATTAGAAATAAGTACATAGTTGAAAGAGCATTTCAATTTAGTTAGAAGTCTATTGAAGATCATTGTTCTTTCTTGGGAACCAAATAATAACAATGCCATTCACAGGATCTAACAAAAGTGAACAATCTGGCTCGTGATGAGACCTCTTGTCCTTCAGTTTTCAACTCAAGGCCATTGCATTGGCTTGGTGACCAATGGTGGTAATGTCACTTTGTTAGGACCTATGATCATGGTAGGTCGGCTCATGATGAGACCTCCTATCCTTCAATTTACTATTTATGTTTAAAATTCAACTATGTTTATTGTTAATCTACAAAATATTACTTAATAGATGGTGTGGAATGTCGGCTCCTTAAGAGCTAGGGATGGCGTAAAAACATTTTTAGTAAGTATTTTAAACTTGGGTAATTTTTCTTCTCAAAAACTAAGAACCTTCAAATTACTATTGGTAAATATATTTTTCTTTATTAAGATTGAGGTTGAGGAACAATTCATTAGATAATGACGGAAATATTTAAATACAATTTTGTGGGAATCATCATAAATTTTACCAAATCAGGGACTTGAAAATTTAAGAAAGTTGAAAGTTAGCATGATGAAATCATCTTTGCATAATTATTCCTTAAAAATAAGATTATGTTTATAAATAAACCAAGATAAATTGACTTCTCAATCATTATGTCAAAGAAGACCTAGAACATTAAAAAAAAATTCTCATTCTCCAAGGAGAAGAAAAAAAGAAGAAGAAAGAGACCCATAAATGTCGAAAAAATAACAATGTGTCCAAAGGGAAAATCAATCATTCCTTTGAAATGAGAAGCAAAGGGAACAACAGTCATTCCTTTGAAATGAACAACAAAGGGAAAAACAATCGTTCCTTTGAAATGAAAAACAAACAAAACAACAATCATTCCTTTGAAATGAACAACAATCGTTCCTTTGAAATGAACAACAAAGCGAACAACAAAAATACCCACCATTCTAACCTTGTGAACATGAAGTATCAAGCATGATTGTGGCAATCCCTCTTAAAATCTAGCAAGGTAACATGGAGAAGGATTTGTCATTCAACAGTCATAGTCACTTTACAAAAGAATGAGGAATTAACAGTGAATCATTCTTGAAAAGACTTACCATAAGATCTTTTGATATTAGATCTGAGGCAAGCATACACTTGATAATATTGGGGCAGAAAATGGATAGATGTAGTGCAACAACATGAAACTCAAGAACTTTCCATTTTTTATTTTTTTATTTTGATGAAGGAACAACAACTGTGACTTTGAAGGAAACAACATGTGTGATACAAAAACATAAGAGAAATAAGAAAATAAACAACATTTTATTGAAAAATAATAAATTAATAAATAACTTAAGTTGCAACAACTGTGATTTCAAGTGTAGCGATGTTGTTTCAAGGGAAAACAATTGTTCTTGGATGAAATTCCATTTTGTTATTAACATTTTCTTCAAGAATCACTTTTTCATAAATGAACCTCCTTTATTCTCTTGATATCTGTAAAAAAAATGAGTGTGTACCTGTGGGAGAGCGGTCTCTAACCATACTGACCAACAGTGTTTTAATCATAACTTCTTCGTTTTTTATCCAATTTGAGTGATTATAACACCAAATGAAAGTGAATTTAGAGAAATATATTCAATAGAAACAAGTTTCTTAAAAATTCCATGTGATGGTATATCAAATTTACTCAAAAAAACTTGCATAACAGAGTTATTTTTTATTTCCCAACTTAGACCAACAGTTGATATTTTGAGAATAACTTTTCGTTTGATGGTGGATTGAGTTAATTAGAATTGGAAATGAAATAAAATCAATGTATATATATCCAATAGAAACATTTTTTTTAAATAAGAAGAATTAATGGGTCAAATACTCCAATGAACAGTCGGAAAAACAGAGTTGTAAGAGTGTTGATTTACAATAGGAAGTCAATATTTTGGTCATAACTTTCTCATGCGATATCAAATTTGAGTGATTCAAATTTCCTTGTAAAATATTTTCATAAGATAATACACCATAGAAACATGTTTTCAAAATCTATTCATTTAGGCCTCCAAAAACTAATTGTCCCAACTTTGTCCCTAAGCTGCATACTAGACACCCTGTCAATGTTTTGGTCATAATTTTTTTTTTTCAAATCCAAATTGAGTGATTCAAATTGGGATGGAAAATAGACATAAAGGTAGACTTAGTATAGAAACAAGTTTTAAAAATATTTCCATTTGATCCTTCAAAACATGACTTTACCTACTTTGTTTCTAGTAATTTTCTCAAGCCCGCATGCCATAAAATATGATAAACAATTTTTATTTTTTTCCAAAATGATGATGAGTGTTTGTAGAAATATGATTTTTAGTATAATATGTCTAAATACACAAAGAAATCACAACATATTGATCTACACAACATATTGCAACAATCAAAACACTTTTTATAAAGAAATTTATTTATGTACTTACTTTATTTTCTACTCTAACCTACTCTACATTGAAAAATAAAATATGCTTACGTATAAGAGTACCTCCAATGGATCCATTTTATAAATAATGCCTCAAGTATATAAATACCCAAATTATAAAAATTCATGTTAATAAATACTAGGGTATGAGAGACCATCTTCCCTTCAAACGATGGTGCCAAGAATTGTCGAAGTATGGAGTGATGTTGAGAACAAATGATGGAGTGAAACCAATATTCAATATAGCTTGGATACTCTTGATTTCCCATGGTTGTCATATCATGACGTTCTTCCATGACTTCTGCAATTTCTAGATTTAAATCCTTCCTAGACCTGATATGAGTTTCATGTAGTGGTGGAGTTGAAATAGGATCGATGGGAAGGGTCAGGAAATTTTGCAGTTCAACATTGCAAGCATGTTGTACTGGCTTATTGTTATGAGGGTGTGGAATGGATTAAACGGGCATTTGTGTAGGGCATGGAGGATTTAGTGAAGAGTATGGATGATATGTTTGACATGCTAAAAGATGATAGAGAGTAATCATGTAATCATAATATGAGCCATGCCAAACTTGTGGACAAGATTGGTTGGGGTCATAGTGAGGTTGGCATGGCTTCCCTAACATAATAGTATTCCATGACGAATAATGCAAGTAAGAAAATGGAGAATTTTATTTTTGAACCATGCATGTAGGCCACGATTTCCATGGTTGTGATCTCGTTGCATCTTCTCAATCTCTTTGATATGTTTTTTTCATCCTAGGTAAGAAAGAACAACTATCCATGGGATGTTTATTTCGGTACTGAAGGAAAAACACTTCTTCACTTTTTTCTTGATTTTTCTTAACATGAAAAACATTCAATTGTGAATTTATAGATCTAATAAAATTGGTTTTAAAATGTTCAAATAAATCATTGATTTCAGCTCCTATATCTCTTGTTTTTGTAGCAGATTTGGAAGAGAAAGAAGAAATTTCTCTAGAATTCTTACCAACCCTGGAGATTCCTCTTGAATACCTTATGCATAATTCACAAATATCATCATATGATAGATGAAAACCATCACCTTTTCCCATCATATTTAAGATTTCTAAAATTATGGCTTTAATTCCTTTGAGTAGGGGTGTTTTCAAGATCTCTTTTGTCAAATGTTTATGCTTTGATTTTTGAAGGTTGTATTGAAATTGCTCCACATAGTCTTCCAAGATTTCATCTTCCCCTTGTATCATATTGAAAATATCTTCATTATTCTTGCAATAGTCTCGATACTTCTTCAAGGATACATTCTTCATGTCCTCTCATGTTTGAATGTAGTTTCCACCAAGGCTCATAAAGCATCGAAGAGCTACTCCTTTTAGAGTAAGAGGAAACAATTTCAACCTTTGAGCATTAGTACAATAATCATATCCTCTACAAATTACTTCAAACTCAAATAAGAATGTGTCAGGGTATTCATTTTACAAACCATGAAAATTTGGTAGAGCGGATGGGGAAATGACGTGCATTTATGTCACTCCTTCTAGATCTATGATAGGGATTTCAAAAGTAGAAGTGTGTGCCATTTATTTCTAAAATAGAATAGTTTATTCATGTGTTACTTTGAGGCTCCTCCTTCAAATGTTCATGTCAATTGGTTAGTGGAATGGGTGGTGCTTACATCAAAATTTAAATTTCCTAAATTTAATGTTCATGTCAATTGGTTAGTGGAATGGGTAATGCTTGCATCAAAAATTCAAGTTTCGACCTTTAATGTTCCTGATTTTAATCATGCATGCTATATGAACTGAAACTACCTATAGTGGGCAGATCTCGCCACAAGTTAGCTAAGGTGAATGTGTAGGTTCTTACCTTCCGTATTTGATATCCAACCCTATTGGAGTCAGTAATGTATCTACAACTAGATATTAGTGTGGTAGTGCTATTTTGATTGCCTCCCTGATAACAACACCAAAATGTTGGGGACAAATAATTGCTTAATAAAGAAACAACTAATCACATGTACATTAATTATCAATCGAGCAACATCTTTTTCTTTCAAGGCAGTATGCAAAATATATGCAATAAACTATCCATGACTAACACTAGTCCTACATGATCATGTTCTACACTATCAAGTGTTGGATTACTGAGAGGGGGGGTGACTCAGTAATAGAGCAATTTAATCCCTTTTTAACCATATAATCCAAGTGTTATATCAATGAATCATTATCATCCAAGAACTGCAAAGTAAATAAGCAATGAACAAATGAACAATCATACACATACACAGTACACCAGTGTTTTACATGGAAACCCAAATCGGGAGAAAACCACAGAATGTTTTTTCTTATATGTCTTGAAGAATTAAATTCATTGGAAGCACCAACTTCCTTTGTTTTCCAACTGCAATTGGAAGGAGGCTCCAACCCCCTAGTTTCTCAGGCTACAACCTGAGGTAATCTCCAACTCCCCAATTCTCTGTCTACAACTAGAAGGAGGCTACAACCCCCAATGTTCTCCAGCTACAATCGAAGGGTGAATACAACCACCTATCCTTGCCCCGTCCTGCCACCCTGAAGTAGAAGTAGAATGATGGAACCACTGTCACACTATCACTGTGAGATATACCATTGTAAACCTGTACCAATAAATCTGAGCCATGCATCAACCATGCATCAACCTATACCTCAACCTGTAATCAACCTGTACCATAAACAAGTGCATCAACCATGCACCAACCTGTACCTCAACCTGTAATCAATCTATACCATAAACAAGTGCATCAACCATGCACCAACCTGTAATCAACTTGTGCCATAAACAAGTGCATCCAACCATGCACCAACCTGTAATCAACCTATACCATAAACAAGTGCATCCAACCATGTACCAAGTATGTACCAATCATGTGTCAACTACTCATCAACTATGACTCATCCATATGTACCAGCATCATCAACTATACACCTCATGTATGTGTGCCAACTCATCAACTACTTTTCTCAACCATGTACTCAACATGTACCACAACCAAAAGCATGGTTTCTCTTAATTCACTTTCCTTCATCTCATCATTCCACAATTAAGCATGGCTTCTCTTACTCCACAAAGCATCTTCCCATGAGGGCTTTCACCATAAGGGGACCAATTTGGAGTTCATCCATATTTCCTTCTTATCAACCATGAAAAAACAATAATGAGTCATATTTACATAAAACAATATTGGGTCCATTACCCAAACCTTTGTTTTACGGGGCTTTATTCAAGGGTTGACATCAATAACAACCAATCTTAATCAACAATCTCCCCCTTTGGCATTGATGGCAACACTCTAATGCAATACTGAAATCATATCACTCATGCTCCCCTTGGAACCATGCATTTTTCCTCTGCATCTGATAAATTTGCTCCCCATGTAACCATGCCTTTGTCCTCTGCATATGATAAATCTACTCCCCCTTGAACCATGCCTCTGTCCTCTGCATATGATAAATCTCTCCCCCTTTGTCATCAATAGCAGAGGTATCTTTCAATCCGGGGCTGCTCACCCTAAAAGACTGTCCTATTATGGTGATTCCTCATGTACATCTAAGACATATAAGATAAGCATTCAAAAAGCATTCATTTTTGGTGTAGAAATAACTCCAAGTCTTTGGCAAAGATATTCAAAGGCTTCCTGTGGAAGTATTTTTGTAAAGATGTCTGCCACTTGTTATTTTTTTCCCACATACACAACTCTGATGTTCTTTTCTACAACCTGTTCCCGTAGAAAGTGATACTTGATTGGAATGTGCTTCGTCTTGGAGTGCATCACCGGGTCTTTTGAGATATTGATGGCACTTGTATTATCACAATATATTGAAATGGGCTCATCATACTCAACCTGTATATCTGTCAAAGTTTGTTTCATCCAAAGAACCTGTGTACAACATGTTGTTGCTGCAATATACTCTGCCTCGGTTGTAGATAGAGATATCGATGATTGTTTCTTACTTAGCCATGATACCAAACAATCACCTAAATAGAACGTTGCTCCACTGGTGCTTCGTCGGTCATCAATACAACCTGCCCAATCTACATATGTGTAGGCAATAGGTGATAGATATTTTCCTTTTGGATACCATAATCCAAACTCTTTTGTTCCTTTGAGATATCTGAAGATCCTCTTTACTACTAATACATGTGATTCCTTTGGTGCTGCTTGAAATCGTGCCACCTATCCAACTGCCTATATTACATCTAGTCTGGATGGTGTCACATATAGTAGGCTGCCAATCATTAACCTATATTTCCTCTGATATGTAGACTTTGAATCATCATATTTGCTCAACTTACAACTGGTTTGCATGGGAGTGATAACTGGTTTGCAATCTTCCATTCTGAACCTCTTTAGCATTTCTCTCATATACTTGGTTTGAGAAATAAAAATTCCTTGCTTGCTTTGACGTATCTGAAGTCCCAAAAAGAAGGATAGTTCTCCAAGTAACAACATTTCAAATTCATTTTTTATGTCTTTTGCAAATTTTTGTCTTATCCTGTCATCATCACTACCAAAAATAATATCATCAACATAAACTTCAATTAATAAAATATTACCTTGACTTACCTTGATGTAGAGGTTGTTTTCTACACTTCCTTTTCTGAACCCTGTCTGCTGCAGATACTTATCCAGTCTGGAGTACCATGCTCTAGGATCCTGTTTTAGACCATACAAGGCCTTCTTTAATTTACACACATAGTCTATGTTCTCTGACAACTGAAATCCTTCTGGTTGTTCAATGTAGACTTCTTCTTCAAGTTCCCCATTCAAAAAAGTTGATTTTACGTTCATCTAATATACTTTAACATTTTTGGAGGATGCATAAGCTAAAAGCGAACGGATTGCTTCCATTTTGGCAACTAGGGAAAATGTCTCTTCAAAGTCAATTCCTTCAATCTATGCATATCCTTTACATACCGATCTATCTTTGTTCCTTGTAACCTATCCATCTTCATTCAATTTATTCCTGAAAACCCATTTTGTATTGATCACATTCTTATTCTTTGGTCTTGGAACCAATTCCCAAGTGTCATTTTTCTCTATTTGATTCAATTCTTCATCCATGGGCTTATTCCAAAATTCATCCTTGTTGGCTTCTTCAAAACAATTTGGTTCAATTGTACATAAGAGTTCTAGGTGTGTTTGTTCTGTTGAACGGATTTTTCTTCTAGTCTCAACTCCTACATCTTTGTTTCCAATAATCTGATCTGAAGGATGATTCTTCTGTACTCGTTTGCTAGGTGTCTTCGGAGATACTTGATGAACTTTCTCTTCTACTTCTGTCAGATTCTCTTTATCTTCATCTTCCTCTTCTTCTTCTTTTTCATCTTCTTCTTCAAAAAGTTGTTCCATTGATTTGTTTTCTTCTTCCTTTGATTCTGGTCTGCTTGTTTCATCAATTGTTACGTTGATTCTTTCCACAACTTTGTTTAATATTAGATTGTAACACTTGTATGATTTACTTGTAATTGAGTAACCAACAAGTATTCCTTTGTCTGTACGAGAGTTGAACTTTCCCATTCTTCTATCTTCTCTTTTGATGTAGCAATTGCTTCCAAAAAAAAATCTGAAGTGCTTCACATTTGTTGGTCTTCCTTTCCATAACTCGTAGGGAGTTTTATCAGCGTTGTTTCTGAGAATTACTCTGTTTTGAATGTGAACTGATGTATGCACTACCTGTGTCCAAAAAATATCTATCAATTTGTAATCCATTAGTATTGTTTGAGTCATTTCCTATGTAATTATCATCCATTACGATAATGTTCCTTTGTCTTTGAACCACTCTTTGAACCAATCTATGAATCCATTCTCTCATCCACTATCATATATCTATTAAAACCTGCTAAGTCTTCTTACAAATCCATCTCTATTCATATTGTCAAAGACTCTACTTGCGCAACTGTACATAATGCTAGCTCATTTATCATTATACTATCAAACTGTACTTCTGCTAATTGATTACTCTGAATATGTCTTCTCAAACTCTACAAGCTGCTTGAAGGATGGTTCTTTGGTCTATCACAGCTATCGCATAGACTCCCATTGTTGAATATTCATATTACTTAGGAGTCTCTAAGCCAGATGGCTCAGAACAATTCTTTCTCTGATGTGTATTCATCATCATCTTCATTGGTAGATTCATTATCTCTTTGAGCTCTGACTTCTTTCTTTCTATCTGTGGATTCATCTTTAACTACAATGTCTGAAAGTACAATCTCTTGAACCTGTCCCTTATTTACCTGTCCTTCCTTTATTTCAGTTATTTTCCAAACCTTTATGTATCTAAAATATTTCCTTTTCTCTGTAGAATTTTTTTCATCTTGTTTTATTGTCAATATTGCGATCTCTGGTACCTGGTCTTTGTTCACCTATTCTTCCTGATTTATTATCCATACTTTATTATATTTGATATCAGTATTATCTTTCATGGAAGTATCGATCATGATTCTACAATCACTCGCTATGTGTCCATAGTTATGACATTTGTAACACTCAATGTTACGTGCAACCACATAGGCACGGTTTGCTTGAACATTTCTTTTATAATCCCTGCAATCTGCAACCTTATGTCCAAAGTTAGTACAATAAAAAAAATGACCATAAAATAAATTTTCATACCTGGGAGTGAATTATCTTCTTTGTGGCGTAGTCCTTCTGAATTTTTTCTTTGACTGATCATGATCATGATTGAAGCTTTTTTGTGGCTTGAACATGGATGGTATTCTTGAAGATGTATCTTCAATAGTTTTCTTAGATTCTACTTGAACATGATTCCTTCCTTTGAGTACTTCTTCATAACTCTTTCTATTTTCTTCATTCTTCTTTTCTAGCAACGCAAAGTGCTTCTCTTCATTCTCTACAACTGATGTGGATGTTTATGTCTCTTCAACTTTCTTGTTGATCTTGTCGATTTTGAATCTTAGTGTGATAACTTCTTCTTTAATATTCTCAAACTCTTCTTATTTCTTCATTATCTGAGACTTCATGACCTCTTATGTTCTCTTTGCTTCTTCAAGTTGGATTTTCAATACAATTGTTTCTTCTTCCATTCTTCTCTCTTCTTGACCTCACTCTTCCTCAAGTTGGTTTAAATCATTTGTTCTTTCCTTGAGATGATCCATCAATATATTTTCTCTCTTTTTTGTGTCTTCCTTTTGTGTTGCTATGTTGACTTCCAAACATTTCTTTTGATATTCTAGAGTTTCTTCAATTCTTCTGGCCTCTTCTAGTTGAGCTCTTAAATTCTTGATGACCTGCTGATCCTTTTCAGAACATTGAACACTTTGCTTTTGCTTCATCAATTGTTTCTTGGATGACTTGTTTTCTTCTCTTTCTTTCCTTAAATATTTAATTGCACTGATCAATTTTTCTTTGTAATCAACTTCTGCTTCATCATACTCTTCCTATTCTGAATCTGTCTGACATGATGAACATATTTCTTCTTGTTTTGTATCTGCATCTTCTTTTGTATTTTCTGAATCTACGATGGGTGAAGAATATATGTCATGTAACTTATCCCAAAGTTCTTTGGCTGATGAACATTTACCAACCTTTTCTCTTACTGGTTTAGGTAATCCTTCCTAGATGAAATCCATTGCTATTTTTTTATTCTTATTCAATTCCATCTTGGTTGCAGTCTTTGCCCTTTTTGAACTATCATATCCTATAACAACTGATAGACAAATATAATGTCTCTGTTCTTATAAAAATACTTTCGTTCTTCTGCTCCACATCTCATACTTAAAACCATTATGACCATTAAACATTGGTACTCCATTCTCAGAATAATCCATGATCTCCTTCCAGTGGTTAAAATATTTCCTGAAGGAACCTTTCTCTGATGTCAATTGTTGGATTACTGAGAGGGGGGCTGAATCAGTAATAGAGAAATTTAATCACTTTTTAACCATATAATCCAAGTGTTATATCAATGAAGCTATATCATTCAATAACTACAGAGTAAATAAGCAATGAACAAATGAACAATCATACACATACACAGTACACCAGTGTTTTATGTAGAAACCCAAATTGTGAGAAAACCACGGAATGATTTTTCTTATATTTCTTGAAGAATTACATTCATTGGAAGCACCAACTTCCTTTGTTTTTCAGCTGCAAGTAGAAAGAGGCTCCAACCCCCTAGTTTCTCAGGAACCTGAGGGAAGCTCCAACTTCCCAATTCTTTGGCTACAACCAGAAGGAGGCTACAACCCCCAATGTTCTTTGACTACAACTGGAAGGTGGCTACAACCACCTGTCCTTGCCCCATCCTGCCACCCTAAAGTAGAAGTAGAATGATGGAACCACTGTCACATTATCACTGTGAGATATACCATTGTAAACCTGTACCAATAAATCTAAACCATGCATCAACCTGTACCTCAACCTGTAATCAACTTGTACCATAAACAAGTGCATCAACCATGCACTAACCTGTACCTCAACCTGTACCATAAACAAGTGCATCAGCCATGCACCAGCCTGTAATCAACCTGTAACATAAACAAGTGCATCCAACCATGTACCAAGTATGTACCAATCATGTGTCAACTACTCATCAACTATGACTCATCAATATGTACCATCATGATCAACTATACACCTCATGTATGTGCGCCAACTCATCAACTACTTGTCTCAACCATGTACTCAACATGTACCACAACCAAAAGCCCTCATCAATTTCATCATCCAAATCTGATTTGTAGATCTATAATATATCTAGAGTATATCATCACATTCCTGCAAACCTTCCTTAACTTTAAAAACAAGAGACTAGCATTTTCATCAAACTTTTCTTTAGTCTCACATGCCTAGTTTTGGATTAGTCAACAACCCTAACTTGAAGTAATCATAACATTGAACCTGTAATGTATAAAGATCTGAAATTGATGCACGATGTTATTCAGTTTTCTTTATGCAATTCCTCCAAGTTTCACTACTTGGAACCTCTGAGAAAAGGAGTTATAGAAAAAATGACATACCTTGCTAAATTATGGCTTATTCTAGAGAGCGACCTTGTAGAGCGTGCCCCGCAAAAAATATTTGATAAATTGATCTGAAAATATTACAAAGCATACTACAGACTGTCCCCTAACCAAAAATGTTGTCTCACTAAATTTGGATCTGTTATGAAGAAGTTATGACATTTTTACCTGAAACACCTGATTTTGACTAGTTTCGGGACTAGCCACAAACCCTATTTTCCACGGAGTGTAACTCCAAAAATGCAAAGACCCACAAGCTGAAGTTTTTACCAAAAATACTTGGATATGTTTTATCACTTTCATAGAAATTTCACATTCTGAATCATTATAGAAAAAAGGTTATAGCAAAAATGGTGAGATGACATGTAAATAACATACCTTAGAAAGCACCATCAAAAGAATTTATCTTTCCTTGCATTTCGGCCTTCTCTTCTTCACCTTCACTCAGAATTACGGTTTAGATATCCTTGGTTACCTTAGACACATATATATAGTCAATATTCTCAAGTTTGATTCAAATGAGAGAGCCTTACCTCTTATTTATACTCTCCAAGTAGCTTCCTTAAAAACATCTTCTAGGTTACTTGGCCCACTTTCCTTATTTTAGGGTTGGGTCCACTTCTAATTTCTCCATTAAATTTATTATTGAAATAATTTATTTTGTATTCACTTTGA
>ML805637.1:52649-87908 GCA_009831015.1 Picea engelmannii
TTTCATTTAAATACAGAGAGGGGACACGAAAATAACATCTAAATGGATTACAAAATGATGTCCTATTACAATTTTGGATTGATTACATAATCTGAATAAACAATATCAAATATGGAAGATCTCTCCATCATCAATCAGCTAAAACAAGTTGAATATGGCATTGCAATTGGAAGAATTTAGAAAATGGCCACAACGACAAATATGAAAAAATTGTCTTCAAATAAACTTTTGTTCTCTCAATACAGACCGAATTTTGGAAACTCGCTCACTAAGAAGTTGAATTGTTCTATTTTGCACAAAACCCATGTCTCGGATTTTCAATATTATTCTTCAGTTGCCTAAAACATCCAACGCAAAATGGTCACTTATTATTCTAGTGGATTTCTGAGTTGGAATATTTGATTATAAACTGAAAATCAATTTTGCAATCTAGAAGAGATCTTGGAGGCTAAAATCATGACTCGTTTCATAAAAAAATCATTAATAAACCATTATCAACAAAATCATGCATAATAATTTGAGTTCGGAAATCCTTGTATATTCCAAGTCGGAAGAAGAGCATGAGCATCATTTGAGGATGGTGTTGCAAGTGCTAAGAGAGCATCAACTATTTGCCAAATTGAGAAAGTGATCATTTTATCAAAACATAATTCACTATTTGGGGAATATCATATCGGAATAAGGGATAGTTGTGGACCTTGAAAAGATTGAGGCCATTAAAGGGTGGACAACACCTAAAAATGTAACAGAAGTCAGATCCTTCATGGGTCTAGATGGATACTATAGAAGGTTCATTGTAGGGTTTCGAGAATAGTTCACCCCATCACTTCCTTGCAAAGGAAGGGGAAGAAATTTCAATGGATAGAAGAATGTGAAAGAAGCTTCCAGCAATTGAAGCAGTTGTTAACCAGAACTTTGATGTAAAATTTGGGTCTCTGTCAGACACAATTGGGGTAGAGTACCCACATCTTTTTGATGATTTTCGAAATATTGATGTTTTTGTGTAAAGAGTTCAACTGAGGACAATGAAAAAATAAGGGGACGGGATTGTAACACCCTCAGTCCAAGCCCCTGTTGAATTGTAATTATTCTTATAGGTTGGTGAGCCAAGTGGTTATAAGTTGAGAGACTTATGTGTTTATTAGGATGGTGAGCCAGATGCTAAGGCCATCAAGCCTGATTTTGTATATGTAAATACACATATATCATTAATAAAATTACATTGTTGTGTGTATACCCTCCATGAAGAAAGAGTTATGGGGGACTAAGTTCCACTATGTGTGAAAGGGGCTAAGTGTCTAGGAATGGGGGATAAGCTAGAGGACTTACCTCTAAAGGAATAATATTATATTATTATTACCTAGAAGCTAAGTTTTGATATAACCATGTTGTCCTAACTTCCTAGGGGAAAGGGGGATGAGTGTTAAGTGGAGCTCGTGCAGCTTCAAGGAGACATGTGTCAACATGGGCACATGCAATTTTAAGCGGGAAAGTCATCTCTTTGGGGGCCACTGACTCACCAGTCTCAGGATTCTCATGACTGTCACTATATTTCACCATTGTGTCTACACTCTCACGAGGTTATCCACCTTGGAAGAGAGCCATACTCATCACTGATGCATGCACCAATGTAACCTGTAGACACTGGAGTTGTCCTACATATTTCCTTTGAAGCTCGACGAACTTGTATTTTCCTAGAGTTGTGTTGTGTCATAGCGGTTGGCGGTTGTTGCCAACACAGTTTTGGCTAAGCTTGGTTGTTGTCATATTCGATGTCCATACCCGTTTTCTGTGGTTGACTTCATCTGTGTGTTACCCAATTTATTTTGTTGATATCACTTATGTCTGATTGACATAAGAGATAAATTGAAGAAGCAGGTTGTCAAGCTTGTGAGAAACTCTCTCAGGCGAGAGAGTTTGCTGGGAAGTGAGCTCTCCTGGAGGGAGGCTCGTAGCAGTTACAATACTTTGAGACTTCCGTTCTAGCCTGTTACTGAAGCCCAAGGTAAGGGAGGTGTAGTAGTTGATGGAATTGTATTAGTGAAGGTGTACCCTCCCAGGGTGGAGCAGGCGTGTGGGGAATGAGGGTCTGTGGGTTGTGGGAGTAAGTGGCTCCTGGGATAAAAGATATTTCCTGTTGTTTTGTGCAACTTCCTTGTTGTCCTTTCCAAGCCTATAATTCCCTTTCTCAGTGGAGTTTAGTCCCATCTTGGGGGTGACCCATTGTTGAGCATGATGAACAATGTGGTCTAAGGCTGGGAGGTTCGTGGAAGGTATGCACGTAGTTGATGTTCATATATTAAAATATAAGTACCAATTCTATGTTCGTTGTATGTTGTGTATTTGTATTTGGATTATAATTAATGATTAATTCATGTAGATATATGTTGCATGTATATGTTAATGTTTATCCTATATTAGCAGGTCTATGAGTAGGGTATTGGCGTCTGTTTAATTGCATTAGATACATATATATTTATATGTGTGAATACTAGATGTTATCTCTATCTTTCAGTTAAGTTTAATGTGTGATTATTTCCACAAAGTTACTCAGTGACATGGCCTGGCCTGTTGTTTAAGGCCAGGAATGTCGAAGAAGTAATATTAGAGTAGTAAAGAAAAAGTTAAGGTTTCTTCAGTAGCGTTACCCGACCGGGGTCACTGACCAAGGGACATTACAAATTGGTATCAGATCAATAAAGGAAAAGTTAAGGTTTCTTCGGTAGCGTTACCCGGCTGGGGTCCTCGGCCTAGGGACGTTACAATTAATTTAATAAAATTTAATTATATATCTCCAACACATACAAAGAGATAACATATGCACCTCTGCACATGTATATCTCAGCACAAGTGTGTGTTTTAGTTGGTGTAAAAACGATTTTTAAATTTTTTTAATATAGTCCTATACAAATAATTAAATGATTAATAATTATTTACTAATTTAATAAAAAAATATTATTAATTTAATAAAACATAAGTATACATCTTGATGCAGGAGCATCTCTCACAGCTAGCGAGCCAGCACGTAATGCAAGTGAACAGCTGGACAAAACCAGCACAAGTTTTGAAATTGTCTCGAAGATAATGCACCAACCTTAAATGTGATATTAAAGAGAGGCGTACTTTTATATTGTAATCATACCTTGAGTGTCCCGCTCTCGTCTGAAGTAGATAGAGGCATTTATGTTGAGATGAAATAGGTAGATAGAATTTAATATTAGATTAGACAGTTTTAGAAAGAAAGAGGGAAATGGGATATAGACACCCTCATTGCGCATTTGTATTGTTGTTGAAGCAGGAAGAGAATAGAAGAGAAGCAGAGAGTTGTGGAAGAACACCCATGTACAGAGTTTGAATTAATAGAAGAGGTTGATTCAAATCCATGGTTTTGTGTTTGATCTCTGTGTATGTATGATGAATGCTATACTCATGAGTATTTACTTCCTGTTATGCATTTTCTTTACATGCTATGTATGAATGATTTCTTGCTGAGTGTTTGAAATCTAAGAAAGGAAGTAGAAGAAATGAGTTTCAATTGTTTCTCTATCTGAGCAAGGATTCCTGTAAGGAGTGCAGTTGAAGTCATTCGCAAGGAGTGCATTGACAGAAGGCTCAGATAGTTTAACTCTTGTTCTCATTCACCGAGAAGTGAAATTGGGTTATAGGAGCCGTGCAAGGAGTGCGCAAGCTAAGGAAAGTCTCAGTTGTGAATCTAAGCGAAGCATTGAAGGACTACTGCTACAGGAGTGCGCAGAGTCGAAGATATTCAGCACTTGGAAGTGTCTGAGAGTTGCCGCAAGGAGTGTGCGCAAAAATCTTCTCTAAGACTCAGAGTCGAGAGAAATCTTAGGAGGGATAAATCCTTTGAAGCTAATGAAGGTAGCGTAAGGATTTGGATCATATCGAGTGACTCAAGGCATCGGAGTTTTGTGTCACAAGTGATTAAGTCCGGGAAGGAGTCTTTGGTTTAATTCGTGAACGTATCAAGGAGGAGAATATAGACGGACGAGATCTTGTGGAGAGGAGTAGCGAAATCCCGCCAGCCGTCAGATCCGCCAGAGAAGTGAGGAGGATGCAGTTACATTCGGAGTTTAAGCTCAAGGGATTGTGGGCCGTCGGATCAGCCCCTAGTTACTCGTCAACCATCCAATTTGACAGAAGTTGCATAGGGTTTAAATATTCATGAGCAGAGTGGAAACCCCGAGAAGCATCGGAGTATTGAGGCGACGGGGTTCGAGAAATTGGGAATCCCGTGGGGCAGAGATCGGGAAAATCCATCGTGGAAATCCCGACAAGCTCTGAACCGTCCATCATTGGGACGCGTGTCGGAAGGTCTAACAAAGTTGGGGTTCGGCATATCGGAGGTCCTGAGGAAAGGATACTCTTGCAATTTGAAATCACGATACGCAATATCCCAACAGTTAAAGGATAGCATGGGCCACAACGGAGTTAGTGGAGGATAGGTGGCACGAGCTATCGGAGTTTCGTTGTGAGAAGCCCTGAAATATTGACATCAGGATTCGCGATCCTGCGAAGTCCAAAGTCCCGACAAGATAAGGGATCGTGGAAAAGTCAAAGCAGCGAACCCATCGCAGAATCGCCTATCGGGATTTCGTGAGGGAAGAGTCGAAGATTTGGTAGTGGAAATCGTGAAATCATGATACGCGATATTTCGATGGCTACGTAACGGTGTGGGGCCACAGGAGTTGGTGACGTGGACAGGTGGCACGAGCTATCGGGGTTTTGTGGTGAGAAGGCTCGAAACAAATGCATTAGGATTCGCGATCTTGCGAACCCCGAATTGCCAATGAGGTGAAGCGTTGAATAGTCAACCCGCGCATGCATTGGAGTTTCGGCGTATCGGACATCGGGAGTCGGGGATACAAGTTGTTTGATATCGTGAGTAGAAAAATCACGTTAAGGAAAGTTCTGAAATAGAAAGGAAGGTCAGTGTTGACTATCATCGGGTCTCGAGGACCTGAGGGTACAATGCTCGACCACTGAACTCGCGATACCACGAAGTCCGATCCTCCAAGTGCAGAAAAGGGGATCGCGCGAAGGGTTCTGTGGGTGCAGATTTCCCGATAGGGAAATAGAAGAACCGACTAGAGTTCTTTAGGCCGTGTGAAGGAAGATCCTGTGAGTGGACATGGCTTGCTCAGAGTGCGCCTACGTCACATCTTTAGGATAGGGAACACTTAGTAAATAAAATGTACATGTTCCATACCCATACATTGGAACTTTGAAACTCATACATCCACCATTTGTGGAAGATGTTCAATATTGCAATGTGAAATGTATTGTTTCTTATGTGCAAATACTTTTGCTTTGATGATTTTTCCGCACCTCCACACATGTATGTCTATTAGTTAGTGTAAAAATGATTTTTATATTTTTTTAATATATTCCTATACAAATAATTAAAATATTAATACTTATTTAGTAATTTAATAAAAATTAATCATTAATTTAATAAAATTTAATTATACATCTTGAGGACAACAAACACTTAGTAAAAAAATTACACCCATTTTGTACTCGTACATTGGAAATTTGGGACTTGTACATGCATTCATTGTGTCAGATGTTCAATATTACAATGTGAAATGTGTTGTTGCTTATGTGCAGAGGCTTTTTCTTTGACAATTTTTCCGTACCTCCGCACAAGTATATCCCCACACAGGTATGTTTGTTAGTTTGTGTAAAAATGATTTTTTATTTTTTTTAATATAGTCCTATATAAATAATTGAAAGATTAATAATCATTTATTAATGTAATAAAAGTTAATTAATTATTAGTCCCTTCCATCATAACTTTGAGACTTGTACATGCAAACTTTGTAGAAGAAGTTCAATATTACAATGTGCAATGCAATGCTACTTACTTCTTATGTGCGGAGACTTTTTCTTTGATGGTTTGTCTTTTAGTTGGTGTAAAAATGATTTTGAATTTTTTTAATATAGTCTTACAGAAATAATTAAAAGATTAATAATTATTTATTAATTTAATAAAAGTTAATTAATTATTAAGAAAAATCAATAAAATACACTTGTTTTGTACCTGTATATCGTAACTTTGAGACTTGTACATGCACCATCTTCTACAACTGCATAGTTAAGTTGGTTATTAAATTCTTGTACATGCACCTATATATGCACTCGGTCCAACCATGTGCTACAACTACATAATTAAATTTCTTATTAAATTTCAGTCACCGGCCCGACAATAAGATGTTTTTTTGAAGGACCAATTAGAAGCCAGGAAAAAAATTGAATTTTTTGCAACAAAGATAAACTATGGAAAAAATGATAATTTTTTGGTCAACAAAAAACTAATTCACAGTCAATGAAAAACCAATTATTATAGCCCCAAGCCTTCAGCAAGGACTAATAAAAGGAAAAGACAAATATAATATATACTCAACACAACAATTGTTGATTCTTTCTTGGGAGTCGCTCAATAAATCTGATATGTAAAACTAAGCATGTGGAAAATGAAAAGTCCCAACAAGTAAAAACAATACAATGTAATAATATTTGTTTCAAATTTAGAGGGGTAGAGTATGTGTATTTCTATATATTTTATTAGTCAAATTGTTATGCAAGAGGGTTTTTTTCCTACAAACAAGGGTTCTCATATACCAATTTGGTGTGTAACTTAACTTTGACCTTTTAGTGTAAAATGGTTTGACACTAAATCATATGCTTTATGTCATTCCTCGAAGAAAAGGAGAGAGATTATCTCATCCATCTCTTCCCTTTAATTTACACTTTCCATAAGGATAGAATGAATAGAAATGTTGAATGCAATTGTAATACTTTGCACTTATTTTTGTCTAAATGACTAACAATATAGGATGTGTTTCTCTTTATATATCTTCATTTTGTTTAGTTTTCCTTCAATGTTAGAATTTTCTCCATAACATTTGATATAACTTGGGAATATCTACCACAAAAATATCAATTACTTGGTTAACCCTTCTTTTTGTAGTTATTTAAAAGAAAACTAATTTTCATTTAGCCATTACCTTCATTTTTTCATTTAATTGTTTTAGCATTTAGTTTCCAGTGCACTAAGTACACCATGGGATTAGCAAATGCATTTGAATCATACATACCATTATGCACATCACCATTATAAATTTGAAAGGGAAAAAGGAAATTTGAAGTTTTGGATCTCAACTTCTTATCCACAGTGGCATAAGGTTTCTTCACTAGAATGAGATATTTCAATATCTTAATTTTAGTTCATGTTGTTGACTAATCCTATGCAACTCATGCAAAGAAATATCCCCCTTAATTGTATTCAAAATATCTATTGTATCTTAATCAATTTAAAAAATGGAAGTAGATGTTGATGAATAAGAAAGAGGTTTTGGTTTCACTATTGAAGGATTAGGAGGGGTATTAGCTATGGTCTCATCTTGAAATATATTACTTAAGGGACAATATCTCTTTTCCCAAATGATTTTAGCTTCCTTGATTTCCAACTATGGTCCTTCATTGACATTAAAATATTCATTTCTCTCCATAGAAAGCTTATCTCACATAACTATGGTTGAAGAAGGTTGTGTTTATTTATTTCCTTGAGCCTCTTATCTTCCCTGAGGTTTGTTGACTTCTTGTTTAAACACCTCAAACACATTTAGTAATTTAGGGAATTTGTTTTCACTATGTTTTTCTTTAGGACATAAACAACCATTTTGGGGGTCAAAAGTTTGAAAACAAAGTTCCTATCCCTATGATGTTATTCTAGTCATTGTGAACTATCCAATAATCCAAAAATTAGCCCATTCAAAGTCATTACAAATAATTTATGCCTCTCACTAGTTGACTTATAATTTAACCACTACAATATCAAGTGGATGTCATGTTAGAACCCATTGCTTACACATAGCACTAGTCATATATGGACTCAAGAATATTATAAAAGGTCCAAAACCCTAACCATAATCGTGTGTTGAGGTATGTAAAACCCTTGGCCATAACTATTAGGAATAGGGAAATAATAAAAACAAATTAAAATGAACGAAAAAACAAAACACAAAATAACACAATACAAGAGAGACATCGATATATATGGTTCAACCGATATGGAAAACATCCATAAAAATATTTAAAAAAAATACTTCCTTTATTCCGTCCAGAAAAATGAAGGGATAACACTTGCAACAAAGTTGATGAAGCCTCCTCTTCACTCTCATAGTATCATCTCTTAAACACATAATACTTTATATCATTATATCAACTTCACCATAAAATATAATATATAGGATCCCCCAGCATCCAAAATCCCTAATACATTGACCTAGATTAGATTACAGCCTTAATTCCTTAACCATAAGTAGAAAAAACAATGGGATTAAAAATCATGTGCCAAAACCAGCCAAAACAAATGCAAAAAACTACCCAAATTTTTTTCTTAAGGGCTCCAACCCCCTACTACACCCAACAAACGTAAAAACGTGTGGTATTATTCATGTAAAGTATATAACATAACCCCTACCAAGGAATGGGATCCAAATGCACATGAATCTAGAACTTTGAGTCAAGAATATAACCAAGCTCGACAACCAACAATCTCCCACTTGGAGATTGGTCACAACAACTCCATCAGCTACTGCAGTTATTGGACTATTCTCCAACTTTGGACATGGTGAGTTTCTCATCTTCACCATCATGCTTTAAGGACAACTAAAAATTATCAAGAACTCATTTTCTTCCTAGTTATTGCCTGCGTTAACATGTTTGTGAGATTCTAGATAGTGTGTATCTTTTCCAACTTCAACTGACCATCTTCCAAAACTAAACGTATGAAATGGTACCTGAGCTATATATGTTTAGTACTAGAATGGGAGGATGATTTATTTTCAAGATGAATGGCATTATAGTTGTCACTATACAACCTATTGTTCTCTTGTTTCTTTCCCAATTCCTCCATAAACCTCTATAACCAAATCATCCATTTACTAGCCTCTGTAGCAGCAACATACTCTCCTTCCATTATTGAAAGTGAAACAACCTTTTTCAATTTTGAAATACAACTAATTGCTAGTGTTACACCTACATTAAAAACATATATTGTAGTGCTCCTCCTACTATCTATATCACCTACCATATATAAATCAACATATCCCCGTAGAATAGTGTTTGAACCTCCAAAACATAATGATTGAGTAGTAGTACCTCCCAAACCTAAGAATCCACTTTAATGTTGATCAAGTTTGGATCATTATATTTTTTGTCATCTATCAGGATTCTTTCAGAGTGGAAAAAGGTGGAGGATTAAACTTGCAAGGCCATTTTAGTGGCAGGTCCCAGTTTGGAAAATTGGGGTCTCAAACCTTCTAGAGCCATTTTGAGGAATTAAACATTTTTTGGGGTTTTTTTTTTTTTTAGTATTGTTCACACCCCCTTGAAAGTGTTCTACACTTTTATACCTTTCCAATGGTGTAAATAATGCATTAGTTAGATTTCGTATGCAAACGTTATACCTCCTATAAGTTGACCTATCATATTAACCACCATGGTACAAGAGGATTCCCAATTGGTACCCATTATTCATGAATATAAGGATTATCCACATGAGGTATTTCAATATATTCTAGAAGGTTCAAAACCATACCACAATTGAGGGTTGAGGAAGTCAAAAACCTATCCCTAGATGGCTATCGAGCTATGTTAAATAATGAGCCACTAGGAGGAGAAGGGGTTCCATTCTTTTGCATTGTATCTTGTTCCATAGCTTGGAAAAACATATCAGAGTGGTATTTTGTGAGCATAATAGAGGAGGAGAGATTATTTAGTAGCCATAAAATCCACAAGTTAAAGGAAACTCCTCAAAACTGCCACTTTCTTTGTACTTGCATTATTTTTATACCAGAGAAAAGAGAGCAAATCTGCCTCACCTTCTAGATGAGTTTTCTTTCGTATTAGGTTTCCTAGGTCATATCTCATGTTTATTTGTGTCTAGTGTGATTGTATTTTACTTTTCTCTATTTTGTTCATTTTATTTGTTCCATGCATAAGCGAAAAAATAGTAACTAAATATTTTGGAGATCTAAAGGAAAAATAACCTTAATATTAAATATTTTCAATATTTTATTGGATCTGATATGATGAACTGTTCTAGTGGAATATCCATGGTAGTTTACATATTGTAACAGTATCAGATCATGTTTTTATTTTGTTTATTTTTGGGAAGTTGCAGGATCCAAGAATGGGCTTAAAGAAAAGTGGAAGAAACCCTAGCTAAGGAGGACGAGTCTATTCATAATAACCCTTGATATATAGAAAAAGAGATATTTTATAGGTTGTAAGAACAATTTGTTGACATTAGTCACAATATGAACCTCCTCATGGAAGCTTTAGAAAGAAATATCAAAATGTTTGGAGATGGTGGAGGCTCTAACTCAAAAATCGAATCGGAGGCAAAATCAGAAGATCGAGAAGACTTAGGAAAGGATTCACGGAAAGAATCCGAGAAAGATAAGTCAAGTTTAAATTTCATTAAACCTTCATAGTCCCTATTCAATACGGAAGTGAAAGTGGGCATAAATCCATACCAAGGTGAGATTGATGCATTAAAATTGATCCATTGGTTGTAACAACTAGAATTTTATTTTAGCGTTCACCATATAGATGAAGGGTACAAGATTTCATTTTTGAGATTAAATTTAGAGGGCCATATTTAACCTAGTGGGAAAGACACATAGAAACACTTAGATTGTAGGGTTATCCTCCAGTATTTAGGTGGGAGGACTTCAAAACCCTCATCAAGTCCCAATTATACCCTATTGGGTATGTAGAGGACCAGTGGATCCAGTGCCACTACTTCAAGGATAAGCAGGGAAAGAGTGTACAAGAGTATTCCATTGAGTTTAAAAATATGGCCATCATCCTAGGTATCTCTCCCAATAACCCATATGTACTCCTCAAGTATCTAGGGGGTCTACACAATAATCTATAAAAGAAGGTGATTGTATTCAATCAAAGGACAGTAGATGAGGCATGTATACAAGAACTATACCTATAAAACATAGGCCAAAAAGAGGGGAATCCAAGTGGTTCGAAGCAAAAAGAGCACCATGTGTAGATTTTAACCTTGTACAATATATACTACAAATAGATTTTCAGTAAAAGAATAGAAAAGATACAATGGAAAATACAAACATTACACAAATATTTTTCCCCTGGAAACCCAAACCGGGAAAACCAGCATATTCTATATGCATTCATAGTATTGCATCTTTTAGAATACAACATACATATAGGAGCCAGCGACATCCAAAACTCTAACCCAGTGACCTATATTATTCAACCATCCTAATCCTTAACTGGAAATATAAAACCATTGGCAAAGAAACCATGTGCCAAAAAACCACCTAAATATGTGAAACATTTCTCAAGGCAAAATTTGTTTTCTTGAGGGTGCTTCCCCCGAACCCCCACATGGGGGTATTTTCCTTGCCTACGCGCCCGATGCAATGCATACACTACTTCTCGTGCAAAGAATATAACACATACCCAACATTCTCCCACTTGTTTTTTTCTTTGCATACAGGGGTTACAGGGTTACATAGTCAACAATCCAGGGCAACAATGCCCATGGATCCTCTACACCAAGAGAACTTCTCAGTGCTCACAAGTTTTGTTAATGAATCTGCAACATTCTTCAAATTGTCCACCTTCATTAACAATACTTTCTTTTATTCAATCATGTCTCTCACAAAGTGATATTGAATATCAATATGCTTTGTCTTTGAATGATAAGTCGGGTTCTTTGCCAGAAAAATTGCACTATGACTCTCATGAAAATCTATCCTTACATCTTGTTGTACCAACCAAATACTTGAACACAATATTTTTAAACATACTTCTTCCTTACTTGCATGAGTGGCTTCCATGTATTTAGTTTCTATAGTTGAAAGTGCCACTACAACCTATATTTTTCTCATCCAACTTATTGCTCCTCCAAACAGGTTAAACACATACCCACTTGTATATCTCCTACGATCCAGATCTCCAGCCTAGTATGCATCCACAAAGTCATGTATATTTACTACTATTTCCGATCCTCGTCTTCCTTCGTAGCACAATCCATAGCTAGCAATGCCACGCAAATACCTAAAAACCCTTTTTACTAATGTCCAATGCTCCTTCCCTAGTTTTGACATATACCTGCTAAAAAATCCCACTGCATGTGAAATGTCCGGTCTAGTACATACCATTGCATACATCAAATTTCCAACTGCACTCGCATATGGAACACGAGACATTTCCTCCTCCTCTTCATGTGTCTTGGGACACTAATCCACAGATAACTTTACACCAATAGGAATACGAACCTTGATTGGTTTACATTCCTACATATTAAACCTATGTGATATTGTCTCGACATATTTTCTCTGATTTAACCAGAGTTTCCTCTTTTTTCGATCTCTTTTAATTTCCATGCCCAAAATGAAATTTGAAGCACCTATATCCTTCATTTCAAATTTAGAGGACAACTGAGTTTTCACATCCTGGATAATCTCCTTGTTTTTTCCTATCAGCAACATGTCATCCACATACAAGACCAAATAAATTAAATGATAACCAATTAATTTAAAATACACACAATGATCCTCTTTGATTCTTGTGAAGACAAGTCCCATCATATAAGTATCAAATTTTTGATACAACATCCTTGGTGATTTCTTTAAACAATACAAGGACTTTTTTAGCTTACATATTGGCTCCTTCTTTCTCTTCACAACATAACCTTCTAGTTGTTTCATATAGATTTCTTCTTCCAGATCCCCATGTAGGAATGTTTTCTTCACGTCCATATGTTCTAATTCAAAATCAAATGCAGCAGCAACATATAACATAAATATTTTAGAGGTTAACCTAGCTACAGGAGAAAAAATCTCACCAAAATTAATTCCCTCAACATGGGAATAACCCTTTTCTACTAACTGAGCTTTGTATTTCTCCACTTTTCCTTCTGTATTCAACTTCTTTTTAAATACTCATTTTCTGACAATGGGATTTCTTCCAGTTGGCAACTCCACTAGATCCCAAGCCTCATTATTATCCAAAGATGCCATTTCTTCATCCATGACCCTTTTCCATATATTTCCATCCTTTGAATCCACTGCCTCCCTGATAGTTCTAGGATCATCAGTAGTAATAGACAAAGAAAAATTTGAACAAAAATTAGATGGAGTATACCTTTTTGGTAGCCTTCTTTCTTGAACCGATCTCCTCAATATTGGAGTATGGGGATCTTCTTCTTCTGATTCATGTTCTTCTGTAGAGTCTGACTCGTCATCCTTTAAATCAAAATCTATTTTCTTTGGTTCTTCCTTACTTGGTAGGACTTCCTGTTTAACAACATCCTTCATTTCTCTAAATACCACATCTCGGTTATACATTACCTTCTTAGTTTCTGGGTTCCAAATATTATAACCTTTGAGACCATATTTATATCCAATAAATATACACTTTTCATCCTTCTTATCTAGCTTACTCTTGTTTTCCTTTGGAACATGAACATATGCATCACAGCCAAATACCTTGAGATGTGTGAGAGAAGGTTTCTTACCAGTCCATACCTTTTGTGGATTCTTTTCATCCAAGGTTGATGAGGGTGATCTTTTGACCAGGTAATATGCAGTACCCACTGCCTCTACCCAGAATTCTTGTCCTAACCTGGCACCACTCAACATGCACCTCGATTTTTCCATCAGTGTCTTGTTTTTCTTTTCTGAAACTCCATTCTATTGAGGTGTATATGGAGTAGTATTTTGCCTTGCTATACCACACTACTTATAGAACTCTTCAAATTCATTCCAGTAGAACTCTCTGGCATTATCTGTCCTTACTACCTTGATTCTTTTCTCTATTTGATCCTCAACAAGAGCCTTAAACTCTTTAAACCTATCAAAGACTTCAGATTTCTTCCTGAGGAAATATATCCAAGTATTCCTCGAGAAGTCATCTATAAATGAGACATAGTACACATATCTTCCCAACGATGGGACCGATACAGGTCCAAAAACATCATTGTGAACTAGCTGAAAAATTCCTTCTTCCCTCATTGTACTAGAAGGGAATCTTACCCAATTCATCTTCCCATATACACAATGTTCACAAATATCAAAATCCTGAGAGCAATTAGACATACCTTCAACCATACCTTTACCGAGTAGTAGTCGAAGACCCTTCTCTCCGATATGCCCCAGTATTTGATGCCACAACATAACCTTTTCTCTAGAGGTTGTAGGATTTCTTTCTTCTTCAACTCCAATATGAGGAACAATGGAACTATTACACCCATCACTAATAGTGCTTCCTTGTATCTTATACAAAGTTCCAAACCAAACTCCCTTCAACAACACCACTACTCCTTGAACCATCCTACAAGTTTCCTTTTCAAATATTGTTTTTACCACTTCATCATCCATCTTGCTTACAAAAATCAAATTTTTTACCAAACTGGGATGTGCAGAACACCAGGCATTATTCTAATCATTCCATCTATGAGACTCAACTTGACTTTTCCTCGACCTATGATTCTGGTTCTCAAGTCATCCCCTAGGAAAACAGTACCTCGATCATACCTTTCATATTCACAAAACCATTCCCTATGGGGACTCATATGAAATGATGCACCTGAGTCAACTAACCATTCCTCATGATCTTCATGTGTTCTTGAAGAATACAAGTACACATCCCATCCTTCTTCCTTGGATTCTTTTTCTTCTATAGAAGGAGATTCTTTAGATCCCTTCTTTTTATCAACTTTGGATCTACACGGCTTCTTGTAGTGCCATTCTTTTCCACATCTCCAACATACCTTTACAAACTTTCTGAGAGATTTATATCTACCTTTAGAATTAGATCTCCCACTTGAGAAATTATATCTATTTCTTTCCTAGGAACGTCCTCTTGCAAATAATGTGTCTGTGCTATGTCCTTCCATATTCTTCCATCTCATCTCCTCCAACAACAAGGATGAGACCACGTCATCAAAATTCAAGGCAGTTGTATTACTACCTATGACCACAACCAGACTATCCCATGAGTATGGTAAAGAACACATTAAACTGATACATTTATCTTCATTTGAAATTTTAATCTCAAAAGATACTAACCAACTTACCACAGTATTGAAGGCATTCAAATTCTTTGCCACCAAGTCTCCATCTCTCATCCTCATGTTATACAACTTATTTCATAGAAATAGTTTATTTACTAGGGAATTAGACTGATACAAATTCCCCAACTTATCCCATAAATCCTTGGTTGTAGCTTCCTCTAACACATTCAGTAATACTGAATCCAAGAGACACAATCGGATTGTGCTCTTTTCCTTCCGATCCAACTTTTTTCCAGTCATCTTTTGAAGTTCATGTAGGTGCAGTACCTGGATCTACTGTGATCCACTAATCTCTGTCCAACAAAAGATCTTCCCTCTTGATATTCCACGACTCAAAAAATTTCCCATTGAACTTCTCGATCTTCATCTTTGAATTGCTTTCCATTTCTTTTCACCTGAAAAACCAATACCACATATATCCTATTGTAACAAGGCTTATCACAGTCCTGAGACAAACCCTTTACCACAAAGGAATCCCCCTGAATCCAATAGATCTATGATACCAAATGTATATTTTCACCTTGTACAACATTTACTACAAACATATTTTTAGTAAAAGAACAGAAAAGATACAATGGAAAATACAAACATTACACAAAGATTTTTCCCCTGGAAACCCAAACCGGGAAAACCAGCATATTCTATATTCATTCATAGTGTCAAATTTTCTACGATACAATATACATAATGGATCCAATAGCGTCCAAAACCCTAACCCAATGACCTGGATTAGTGTTGGCCCTTGACCAAGTTTTGAGGATTCTTGGTCATATTTGACCTATTTTGGGACTTCGAAAGACTGTCGAAGGTGGAGCACAAGATGAAGTGGACATTGCAGGATCTCGACCCATTTTAGGGCCCTTTTTGGGATTTATAATTATGCAATGGGTATGGGAATGTCAACCCATGGGTTTACCCATGCCTAGGCCTATTTTGTTATGTATAAATAGTAGGGTAGGCAATGTAAGAAGAGGCAGTTGCAAGTTGGCTAAGTGCTAGAGTTGGATATGTGTGATCAAGAGTTGTAAGTGCTTTGGTGTATACTATGTGAGAATTGAAGAGCTAAGTGCAAGTTATTGTAAGAAACTATGGAAGGTTGCATTCTTAGATCTACTCAAGGAAGGAGGATCTAGCGAGCTGCGTAGATCTCTTGTCCTCTATGGAGTAGGTTTTCCGAGGCTTTGTACATGTAACTAATTGAAGAAGATAATAAAGAAGAGAAGAGTTGGTGGATGTAGCCCTGGGGTGGGGTTCAACCACGTACATGTTGTGTTTCTCTGCTTTGTGCAATGTGTTGATGTGTTTATATGTTAATATGCTTAGTTTTTTAATATAGATGAATGATTTGTCGATGATTGATGCTTAATGGATGGATGTTAGATATGACTTATATACATGTTCTTAGTGCTTGAATCTGATAGATCTGATCTGTTTCGTCATGCTAAGTGCTCCTAGATGCTAGATCTGAATAAATATTGTGATCCTCTGTAATTAGGGTTTAACTACGTTGTAACTGAGATTTAATATTGATGAATGTTAATTGTTGAGTGCGCTGTTGAGTGTTAGAATCACAGATCTGTGTCCCAACTAAGGTTGCATACATCTGAGTCTTGCAACCACCCCTACCTCTACCTCAAGTGAGACTTCATCTTTCTCACAGGTTTTTCCGAAAGGGCCGGTAGTTAGGGTTTTGTTGGTGTGTTGTTGTAGCGTTGAACCCTGGGTCTACCCCTATGCCAACAAATGGTTCTGTTGTCGGGACCTGAAACTGTGATTGTTGGGAACTGAGGAAAAAGAAGCTTTGTGTGAAGATCTGACCTGAAACTGTGAAATATTTGTGTGAAGATTTGTCACTCTAGTGTGCAGTATTATACTCGATCTGTGAAGATCTGTGCTAAGAAAAGAAGCTTGATCTGATGAAAAGAGGTAAGATATGCAAGCTCTGTGCTCTGATATAGGTAAGAATAGTAAAAAAAAATAGATCTGGAAGCTTTGTGCTCTGCTGAAGATAAGATTAGTGGAAACTTTTGTTTCTAAAGTATGGATCTAGGTATTTTTGATAAGATTTGTCCTAGATTGAAAACTAGGCCATTGATAGATGAAAGAATATTTGGTCTGAGTATATCTTATAAGAATAGTGAAAGATATGTTATACCTATGCATAGAGAGAATGTTTGGACTAACAAATGGATGCAGGATACTAGAAAGAATTTTTTGCAGGTTAGCTACCATGATCCTAGTGTGCAGTACAAGAAAGGCTTGGGATCATTTAAGAGAAAGAGAGGATTAACCCTTTGTTATAGTTGTAGAAAATTTGGACATCTGGCTAAAGAATGCCCCGGTAGAAGACCTAGTTTCCTCTGTTGCAAAGCTATGAACCATGAAGTTTTGGATTTCCCTAGAATGATTGCTAAGGTTGAAAGGATGAATATCAGACAAGAAGACTAGGAGAAATATCAAGAAACTAATATTATGGAAGAACCCCAGAAAGAATTAGAAAAATTATTACTATAGATAAAAGAAACCCAGAATGACCACCGACATATCAGCTTATTAGAGATCTTCAAAGAAAACGAGTGCATTGAAGTAAGGATAGGAGACTTCAACATTGACTGTGTTCTGGATGAGGAAACACAAGTGAATATCATGATAGAAAGAACTTGGGAAATTCTAGGAAAGCCTGATATGATTCCTTCATTGGGAGGAATATGATTATTCATAGGAAAGATGATAACCCTATGTGGAAGACTTACCCAGACATCTATGAATGCTAAATGGAACTTCGACAGAGGAAGAATTTGGAGTTGTCAAATTTATTGAAAACAATGCTCCATTTTCTATGTTACTATTAAAACCTTGGATTGAAGGAGACCAGGCCAGAAGAAAATAAGAAGAAATATTATAGCAGAAGAAGCAAGAGTTAAAATATTTCATGACTAGGAGGATTGAACACTTGATTGAAGAACAGGAGAACTGAGAAAAGCTATTTAAAACCAGAGACTTGGATGTCGAATTAGGAATAACACTATAAGACTCACAGAAGACTGAAGTACCTATTCCAGATACAGATGAAGTATTACCCCTGAAAGAATATCATTGACGTGAAGTTACTCTGCCAAAAGAAGATAAGAATCAGAATGGAAAAAGGAATACCAAGACGAAGCTCACTGGAAAGAAGGCTAGAAAACTAAGTAAGAAGAGAGCTAAGATCGAAAATTTATAGAAGGTTCCAGAGGGAACTTCACATAAGTAAAATTTTCACAATTGGAACTTCACCAGGATATCAGAACTGCGTCACATGGCGCTTCGCCATGGCGAAGCAATATAGCCATTGGGGATAGTGTAACCATTAGACTGATGGACGGAATGGGTAGAAAGGAATTTATGATTAGAAAGTTCACCACCAGAACGTTGGGACCACACCATAATGGACATAAACGAGTTAATGAAGGATTCTCACCCATTGCAAGAGATCTGTTGCCAAGTTATCTATTTATCTTGTCGTACCATGCAATGAGAACACTTTTTCTAACAGTGACTTTGAGCCGGTAGACTAGATGATTTCACACAAGTGATCATCATGATATCACCATCCCATTGCATTGAGAAATTACCCTTCGAACCTGAGATATTTAACCACGAGCATGTATGCCGGATGATCTTAGCGCTGTAGAGAAAATTGTCGAAGAAATTCTCATTGACCTAATGACTGAAAGAGTAATGTCTAAAAAAGAAATGTCTACAAGTATTCAAGCATCATCAACGAGGGGAGTGCAAGCCTCTCCTTCGACTGCTCAAGGATTCAGATCATCCCGACCATCAGTGGAAAAGAGAACCAAGCACATAGATGACCTAGCCAATGCGAAGTTGATCTCGTCCATATTGCATGATTACATCCTACCTCTGGCTGGCGTGGTGAGTTGAGCTAGCATGACAAGATATTTCGAGTACTCCATGATTACTACGTACCTCCCGAAGGTGATACGTGTAGTTCACGCGCAGTAGGAAAAAATCACAGCATTGAAGTTCAGTGACTTCAACCTCGGAGACCACAAGAACTATAGTATGCTCGACCTGTACAAATACCTGACCAGGATGAAGGGGAAGAACTCAAAGATAATCCCCCAACCATGGATGATGAACCTCGCACGCTTCGGAATATCCCACAGTCCACTCTATTAAATGCCATTAAGATCCCACACTTCGGAAGGCACCAGAAAGTGAATGCCTTTGTCAAGCTATTGATTTCATGTTACCATGGCGATTACTTATGGCTATATCATCATATTATAGTCAATCCGACATTGATCCAAAGGATCATGAGATTAAGTATGCAAGGACCCGAACCATAGGATTTCTATCCAGGAAAATCCACAGATCACATGCTAGCACAGAAGATCAAGGATACATATGATGATGTTGAAAATGGAACGTGAGGCTACAAGGTAGCCTCCATCCAGAATCATGCAGTGCACCTAGCCTACCAGCTAATAGTCGGGAAGTTAGTCAGGAATAACAAACCTACACAAGTCATAGGATTTGTCGTTGACCTTGTAGGGAAGTGCATGGAAGGCCTGCAAATGAACTGGGTGAAGTAACTAGTTAATCAGTTGGAGCTAGATTGTCGGGAAGCATAGGATCATGGATACGAGTTCACTTTAGCTGGATCCTGATCCTCATTACCTTTTTTTCCTGGGAGATGATGGAATGTGAGACCTTCCTGGATATTGAACCATTCGAACCACTTGCTGTGAAGTTCACTACCCTTTGGTACTCGAGTGATATGACCAAACAGTGGCAGTCAAACATTTTCATACATATTACCTTCCACTGAAGAGAGCCATCGAAGTTGAACTACGCATGACCCCGAACACCCTACAAAGGTGTTGATCCCTGATGAAGTTATGAGCATATCAGCACTTTATATACATTACAGCGTGAGCTGATGAACATGAGGAGCATCTTTAGTCATACTACAAGATCACAGAAGAAGACCTAGAGGATATCATTAAGGACTGGTCCACAAACCTCCTTATTCTTGCAGACTTCGAAGAGATTTATAACCATAACAGCCCAGAGACGACGCATAATTAACATGATACACCCGGGGCCAGTAGAAAAAAGAAGACCGAAGAGTTCCAACAGTTAAGTAGTGCCTCCGGAAATACTACTTCAATATCACCTGACCAAGGGGGTGATGACGAATTAGAAGAACTAAATGGAAAAGGAGATGAACAGAAGCCAGTCAAGGTAACACCTCCCAGAGACAAGGTTGATCCCCTGAAGAAGAGGAAGGTTTCTCCCCAGAAACCTTCTTCTTGGAAGAAATTGAAAGCCACCATGACCAATATGAAGACTGTGGTTATTGCCAATGATTTTGACTTCATCATAGCAACTCTCAATGAAACTTCGTTGGAAATTGTGGAGAAGAAAGAAGCTAAGCATGAGGAAATGTACGATAGAATTGATGTCAAACTTCAAAGGGTATAGTAGGCCCTTCAGTCTATCCATACAGTCTCCACTGTGCCCCTGCCATCAAGAAAACTAGAGTTGGGAGATGAGCCAGCCTAACTCCACCAACTAGCTGATGAGGTCGAAGCTCACCTTCGTCGCGCTCAAGAAGAAATAAAGAAAGCCACCTAGGCCTTGAAGAAAGTGCAAGGCATACTCGTAGGACAACAAAGAGTTGTAGAGAAGGAGAAGGTTTCTCTCCATGTAATGTTTGAAGAAGAGAAGGTACATATGTAACAAGAAAGAGAACAGTTGCTCGCATAGAAACTCAAAGTGAAGGAAGCAGTCAATAGAGCACTATGTTCTGTGACAGGGTTAGAGATACAAGTAGAAGACCTAGTTACACATCAGGTAGAGAAGCTTTTGGAAGTTTTCTAGCAGCTACAACAACAAATAGCAGACTTAGAGCTCTGCACAGTGCCTAACACCCTGCAGGATGTGAGGGACCAAAGAGAAGCAACTGCTAGAAGAACAGTTGAGAGAATAAAATCCCTTACCATGGAATGTAAGAAACTCACTGACCGCAGTGCCAAGACCTATGAGCAACTCACTGAGAACCCAAAACTGAAGGCACTAGAGTCACAGCTCCAAGAGGCAAAGTATAAACCAAAAATGATGCAGGCACAGTTGAAGCCCCTGTCAGTTGTGGAAAGAATTAAGTGATCCCAGGAGCAGCGCACTGCCTAGCAGTAGGTCCACACTATTCAAAGCAAAGTTATGGAAGTAACTCAGAGACTCCAACCTGTATAGGATAAGGATTACCAATTTTTCATAGAGATCGAAGGTCGAGGAGTGGAACTAGAGAAAGTCGACACTATATCTAAACAACGCCTAGAGGGACCTGTCAATGAAGTAGTCATACAAGAGTTCGTTGAACAAGAGGCCATGGAACAACAACAAGTCGAAGCAGTTCAAGCCAAGCTTAAGGATTTTGAAACAGAACTAGTCTGATCAGAGTGACTCGGGATGAGTCATAGGTGAGTGTTGGGGGCATGTTGGCCCTTGACCAATTTTTGAGGATTCTTGGTCATGTTTGACCTATTTTGGGACTTCGAAAGGCTGTCGAAGGTGGATCACAGGAAGAAGCGGAGATCGCAGGATCTCGGCCTCTTTTAGGGCCCTTTTTTGGATTTAGGATTATGTAATGGGTATGGGAATGTTGGCCCATGGGGTTACCCATGCTTAGGCCTATTTTGTAATGTACAAATAGAAGGATAGGCAATGTAATAAGAGATAGTTGCAATTTGGCTAAGTGCTAGAGTTGGATCTATGTGATCAAGATTTGTAAGTGCTTTGGTGCATACTATGTGAGACTTACATAGATAAGTGCAAGTTACTGTAAGAAACTGTGGAAGGTTGTGTTCTTAGATCTACTCGGGGAAGGAGGATCTAGTGATCTACAAAGATCTCCTTTCCTCTGTGGAGTAGTTTTTTCGAGGCTCTGTGCATGTAAGACATTGAAAAAGATAATAAAGAATAGAAGAGTTGGTGGACGGAGCCCCAAGGTGGGGGTGAACCATGTACATGTTGTGTTTCTTTGCTTTGTGTGATGTGTTGATGTGTTTATATGTTAATATTCTTAGTGCTTTAATATAGATGAATGATCTATCGATGCTTAGTTCTTAATGGTTGGATGTTAGATCTAGCTTATAGACATGTGCGTAGTGCTTGAATTTGCTAGATTTGATATGTTTCATCATGCTAAGTGTTGCTAAATGCTAGATCTGAATGAATATTGTGATCCTCTATAATTAGGGTTTAACTGTGTTGTAACTAAGATTGAATATTGATGAATGTTAACTGTTGAGTGCTCTATTGAGTCTTAGAATCACAGATCTATGTCCCAGCTAAGGTTGAAGAGATATGAGTCTTACAACCACCCCTGCCTCTACCTCAGGTGAGACTTCATATGCCTCACAGATGTTGTCTGCCCCTATGCCAAAAATTAGTCAACAACCCTAATTCATTAACCCGAAATAGAAAACGATTGGCAAAGAAATCATGTGCCAAAAAACCACCTAAATATGTGACACGTTTCCCGAGGCAAAAAAAAAATCTCGAGAGCATTTCCCCCGAACGCTCATGTCGAGGGATTTCACCCCCTTGTGTTCTCGACGCAATGCAGACACTACTTCTCATGAAAAGAATATAACACATACCCAACACTAGGAAGTTTCGAAGGAAGGGAAGAAGAAGTGGAAAGGGGAAAAATATAAGAAGGAAGCAACCACTGCACATCAGTGCAAAGATCCCAGCATTCATTGCAATTATTGTAACGTTCAATTTCACACAGAGGACAAATGTTGAAAACCACATCTAGAGATGAACTTGAAGAACTGAAAGGACAGAAAGAAAAAGAATATTTTAGCCACATATTCATGCAATTGGGTCGAAATTAGCTTAAATGTGGATGAAAATAGTGTCTGCTCATATGTGCAAAAGGAGGTGAATCTAAGTATCCTTCATCACCAGGAAGAGAAAGAGATGATTAATCCCTTCCACATTAAGATTCAGGTTAAGAAGAATAATATGGATTCTTTGTTCGACTTTGGTTCACAGGATAATCTCATAGTAGCGGATCTAGTCAGAAAGGTTGGATTGGAGGTTCAAAATCATACTATAGGCTGGATTGGAGGTTTAAAATCATCCTAGCCCCTATCCATTGGGTTGGGTAAACAAGGATGCAGAGATAAAGGTAACAAAAATAGTGTAATATTAAAGTTGTTGTAAGTGTTGATTTTATTGATGAAGTGGAATTGGATGTAGTGGAATTGGATGAAGTGGAATTGGATGTATGTGGAGTAGTGTTTGGAAGCCCTTACATGTATATGAGGGATACAATATTCATGTGGGTAGCTAACCAATACCCATTGATCGAGGATGGGAAGTCCTACATCAAAAAATCGCATAAAGGAAAGCCAAAGATCTCACTTGCAAGTGCTAAACCAAGCCAAGAAGTTGATTAGTTCTATTAAAAAATATGTTTTTCTTTTATTAATAAAAAATTAGTCTGATGACTAGCCAATAAGAATGAAGGCATCCATGGAGGGGTGTACTAAAGAGAAGAAACATAAATTGGAGTTACTACAGGAATACATAGGAGCATTCAAGGATCCTAAAAGGATACCGCCCAAGAGGGATGTGTATCATGAAATACAGTTATTTCCAAACTCCCCATTACTGAATATTGGGATGTATAGATAGTCTATTCGAAAAACAAATGAAGTGAAGAAGCAATTGCAACAATTGTTGGAGCAGGGTGTGATTCAACCAAGTACCTCACCTTGTGGGTCACCCATATTAATTGTACTCAAGAATGATGGAACTTGGATAATGTTATTAATTATGGGGCATTGAACAAGATTACATTGAAGAATCGGTACCCTCTGGCAAGGATCAATGATCTATTGGACCACCTGAAGCATGCCAGGTACTTCACTAAGTTGGATCTAAAATCATGATATCACTAGGTATGAGTCAAAGAAGAAGATATGTGGAATACTTCCTTCAAGAAAAGGAAAGGTTTGTATGAGTGTTTTGTTATGCCATCCGGTTTATGCAATGCACCAGATACATTTATGAGTCTAATGAATGATGTTGTATGCCCTTATCTAGATTCATTTTTTATTGTCTATTTGGATGATATATTGGTTTATAGTTCTATATTGAAAGAGAACATATGACATCTTATGAAGGTGTTAAAGACTCTAAATAAGCACCAACTATTGGCCAATCTCGAGAAATGTGAATTTTCTCAACAATGTTCAGTGTATTTGGCATATGTGAACGGTGGAGGGGGGCTCAATATAGATACTGTAAAGATGGAGGCCATCATGAAGTGACCAGTTCCTACAAATGTCATTGAAGTTAAAAGTATTTTGGGGGTAGCACAATACTTTTGGAAGTTCATAGATTCATTTTCAGAGGTAGTTTCACCACTCCATTCCATAACAACCAATGGTAAGAGTTTCTAGTGAGGGAAGAATCAACAGAAGGCCTTTGATGAGATAAAAAGATATATCAATCAAGAACCAATGCTCCTTCTACCAAATTGTGGAATCCATTCGAAGTGGAGATAGATGAAAGTGTGTATGTCATGGGAGAAATATTGATGCTAGGAGGAAGGCTTGTCTACTATCATTTTGAAGTATTTCATGGGTTGGTTCTCAACTACCTTACCTATGACAAGGATCTATATTCCTTGGTACAAGTTGTTAAAAAGTGGAAGAATTATCTGATGGGAAAGGATACCATCATCGAAACAAATCACCAACCACTACAGTATTTGTAGGCCCAGAGTAAGCTACAACAAACCAGGAATTACAAGTGGATGGGATTTTTACAACAATTTCATCTATTCATCATGTATAAGAAGGTTAGCACAAATAAGTTGGAAGACATGCTTTCACGACCATCCACATCGAAGATTAAAACTTTGGTAACTCTAATGACTTGGAGCATGTTACCCGTGATGCATAAAAAGAGGCATACACAAAAGATAAGGACTTCAAGGAGGTGTTTCAACAACTATAGGGGAAAATTCATGTGGAATAAGGCGATGGAAAGGCTGCCTATCATTTTGAAAATGGTTTACACTACAAGATCCATAATCTTTATGTTCCTAAAGGCGAATGATTTCAACTTATCATAGAGGCTCACACCTCCAAGTTTACATGACATTTTGGTGTTGGGAAGACAGTTTTCAACTTAAAGAGGTATGTGTATTGTCCCATAATGCAAGATGTAGCATGATATATTATAGGATGTATAATTTTGTGTACTAACAAGCCCAACAATAGGAAGAAAGGTCTATACCATCCCTTGCCTATACCCACTCGACCTTGGGAAAGTATTTCCATGAATTTTGTGGGAGGTTTACCAACAAATAGGAAGGGACATGAATATCTATTTTTTGTAGTTGATAAGTTTAACAAAATGTGCATTATCATGCCTTGTAAAAAAAACCATCAATGGACAAGAAGCAACAAACAAGTTCTTAGAATAGGTCTGGGTGCACTTTGGGATACAAAGGAGCATCATCTCAAATAGGGATACCATATTTCTCAGTGCATTCTTGTGGGAGAAGATGGACACTAAGTTGAAGAGGTCTACAACATTCCATCCACAGAAAGATGGTAAAACATAATTATTCAACAAGAATTTGGTGCAACTTTTGAGGGGTTATAATCAAAAGCATATGAAGAAATAGGATGAAAATATCATCTATATACAACACTCTTATAACAAAGCAATCCACGCTTCTATTGGTAAGTCACCTTTTGAAACTTGTTTTGGAGATTTTCCACCTTCACTCTTAGATGTTATATATGGACAACAAGGAGGAGTGAGGGAGGACCTTACATGAGATTCATTAAAAAAAAAAAATGTTGAGAAGATCAGGAAGATTTATTTGCGGGTAGAAGAGACAGTGAAGAAGTCATAGGAAAAGTACAAGGATAGACATTAACAACACATAATAGAGAGAACATTTAGAGTGGGATTCAAAGTATGGTTACGATTGAATAAGGAAATGCTACAACATCTTGGTAAGGATATCAAGGTTCTATGTTATAGTCCTTTTCAGGTATTGTAAAAGGTGGGAGATAACACCTACAGACTCATTATACCCCCATACATGTTCATTTACTTAGTAGTGAATGTGGTTAATCTCAAACTCTATAATACTTCCATGTTGGATCGGGAGGAGGAGTAGGTCCTACCTTCCGTAGAGGACTTAGCACAAAATTCTTAGGAAGATTTGGCAGAGGACACACTTTTGCAGAGGAAGTCTAGAAATAAAAAACTTATGTAGCATGACCTTTGGAATATTAGGTTGAGAGGACAACTTCAAGGAAAATCAAAGTGGTACTCCATGAAGAAGGTAGAGGAAAAATTTTGTCACCTCATTTAGTAAATATTTTGGGGACCAAAATCCTCCCTGAATTGGGAGGTATGATTTGTATTGCATCATTATATTGCTTTTAATCTATCTTGAGCCTTTCATAGTGGAAAAAAATGGAGGATTTAACTTGCAAGGCCATTTTAGTGTCAAGTCTCAATCTGGAAAAATGGGACTGGGAACCTTTTAGGTGCATTTTGTGGAATTATATGGTGTATTTTGTGTTTTTTGTGTTTGAAACTTTTACACACCCCCTTAATAGTGTTCTACACTATGAGACATTTCCAACGGTGCAAACCATGCGTCAATCAAAGTTCGTATGAAAATGTTATGCCTCCCACAAGTTGACCTATCGTGTTGACCACCATGGTAAGAGAGGGTTCCCGTCAACCCCCATTACTCATGCATATGGGGTGTAGCCACATGAGGGATCTCAAGAATATTCTATAAGGTTCAAAACTCTACAACAATTGAGGGTTAAGGAAGTAAAAAAACTATCCCTAGATGGCTATCACGCTATGCTAAATTTCGAGCCACTAGGAGGAGAAGGGGTTCCATTATTTTTCATTGTATCTTGTTCCATAGTTAATAAAAACATATGAGAGTGTTATTATGTGAGCATAAAAGAGGAGGATAGATTTTGTAGCAGCCATACAATCCACAAGTCAAAGGAAACTCCACAGAGAGTGCCTCTTCTTCGTACTTGCATCATTTCTATACCAAAGAAAAGACAACAGAGCAGCCTCTCCTTCTAGCTTGGTTTTCTCTCATATTAGGCTTCCTAGGTCATATATTGCTTTTATTTTTGGATGGTGTGATTGTACTTTACTCTTTTCTATTTTCCACTTTTTATTTATTTCACGCATAAGAAGAAAATCAGTAACTAAATATTTTGAATATCTAAAGGAAAAATAACCTTAATAGTAAAGATTTTTTAGTATTTTATTGGATATGTTGTGACAAATTGTTCTAGTGAAATATCTATGGCAGTTTACATATCAATTGTCTCCCAATGCTCTTTACCTAGCTTGTTCATATACATGCGCATAACTCCCATTTCATGTGCAATATCCATCCTTTTGCACATCATCACATACATCAAGCCGCCAATTGTCAATGAGTATGGAACCTTGGACATTTAGTCTATATTTTCCAATTTCCTGGGACACCTCTCCTTAGTCAAATGGAAATGGATGGCCAAAAGTATACTAACTAGTTTTGCATCCTGCATTTTAAATCTTTCCAACACCTTCTCTATGTACTCACCCTGAGACAATCTTAATTTGTGATTTTTCATGTCTCTTATTATTCTCAAGCCAAGTGTTTTCTTTGTAGAACCCAAATACTTCATCGCAAATGACTTGGATGATTTTATTTCAATCACATTGATATATTCCATGTATGTATTCTACATACAATAACAATATAATATAATTGTCATTATCTAGTCTCTTAAAATAAACACAGTGATCAGAATGGCATCTACTATAACCTTGTTCTATCATGAACCTGTCAAATTTCAAATACCACTTCCTTGGAGCTTGCAGGTTTAGGCCATACAAGCTCTTCTTCAATCTTCATATTATTTTTTCCTTCCCCTTGAACTCATAACCTTGTGGATGTTGCATATAAATCTATTCCTTGAAATCCCCATGGAGAAAAAATGTATTTACATCTAACTCTTCAAGATGGAAATATTCTATTGTCACTAAACTTATAATGGTTCTAATTAATTTCATATGAATGACAAGAGAAAATATTTAATTAAAATATATACCTTTATTTTATGCAAACCCCCTTACAACAAGTCTTGCCTTGTACCTCCTTTTGCCTCAATCTTCTTCCTTCAACTTGTATACCCATTTATTTTGCAATGTTCTTTTACTTGTAGGAAACTGAACCAAGTACCAAGTATGGTTATGCATCAAGGAGTCCATCTCCTTTTTCATGCCTTTCTATAACTTCTACACATAGATATGTGTTATCGATGCTCGACTATTTCTCACCATTGAGCTACCAACCCTAGGAGGTGGCAAGTTGATAATGACATTGTATCACATTCTAGGAGCTCCTTATTGTATTTAAAATATGAGGACAATGCATAAGGAATTTGAGGAAATGTTATTTTAGTGTCCCAATGCATTCTAGAAGAATATGTTGATTATGAACAATTAGATCAGCTAGCTTATCCACCAATATTGAAATGTTGCATGATGTGTGTATGGTGTTGGAATATTTTTTGTTGTTACTACAAGATCTAATTTTGTATGTCAACAAGTATAATCTCTTCGTTGTGAGCTAATTTATAAGAATCCATGTGGGAAAAAAATTCTAATGACCTTCTTTAAGAGAGTTGGTCTCTTTATAGGATCTTGGTTATTGATGTGGGATATAGAGGGTGATGTACCCTCTTCTTTCCTAGGCTACAAAATACAAGAACACACACTTAATACCAATTTATATCGAATGGAACTAAAAACATAAACTGAAACAAGAATGTACCCTTTGCTTGTCTTGAGTTTGTTATCGTGTTGGAATATTTTTTGTTGTTGTCGAAAGATGTTGCATGACTTGTGTATGGTGCTGGAATATTTTTTGTTGTTGTCGAAAGATGTTGCATGACATGTGTATGGTGTTGGAATATATTTTATTGTTGCTTGAAGATCTAATTATGTATATCCACAAGTGAAATCTTTTTGTTGTAATCTCATTGATGAGGTTTCATGTGGAAAAAAAATTCTAAAAAACTTATTTAAAAGAGTTGATCTTTTAGATAAAATCCTTAGCTACAAAAGATACGAAACAAGTTCTAATACCATTTTATACCAACAAAACTCCCTTATACATACCAAATAGCATCATTTACGTAAATACATCCCATACAAAAAGTAAACAATTCATTTTGATAGTATCTTTCTATTTATTATAATATATTATCCCGTTATCTTATTTTCATTTATCACAATTATTTTGAATTATTATGTTTCACTTTACTTTCCCTCTTGCTATATATAAGATATTTTTTATAATCATTATCTTCAATTTATCTATATATATTCGATATTTTAAAATCAAAATATTTTAAAATATTAAAAATTATTAATATCTTATCATTAAAATATTTTAAAATTTAAAAAAATATTATTATTAATATTATATATATATATATAATTTAAATAATGAAAAGTGTAATAACATATTAAAATATTTTAAAATTATGTTTGGTATTTCAAAATCTTTTAAAATTGTGTTTGCTATTGATTATTTGATTGGGTTGAAGATTTTTTATTTCTATTCAAAAATGATTGTTTGATTAGATGTATGTTGAAATCTTCTAAAATATTTTAAATTATTTTTGAAATTAATTGTATTAAGAGAAGTGATATAAATTTGTATAAAAATATTATTTTTTTATTATTTAAAATTTATTTTTGAATATGGAAATAGATTTAGTTTGTTGAAAAATTCTTAAAGTAATAAATTATACAAAAATAATCACTTAAATATGGGGATCTAACATTTTTTACCAGATTTTCAATAAATATCCCCTAAAAATAACATTTCTTACCAGATTTTCAATAAATATCCCCAAAAAATATTAAGAAAAACAATCAAAACTAAAGATATCATAAATTTCCATCTCGTTTTAAAAAATTTAAAGATAAAATTTGGGATCGAAACAATTAATTAAAATACAATTTTTGAGATGGTCGATTAGATTAAGGGAACCACCGCAATTAGAGGAATACAAGTTCTGAAGAGATGTACGAGTTCTGAACAAATTTTACCAGATCTGCTCGGATGGTTGAATCAAAGTGGGGACCTAAGCAAAGTAGAAACTCCGAACCCCTTCACTCAAATTGCATGTGGACAACAATTTTCATTGCCCAACATTCAGAAAGGTGTCAATGGACTGGAATATCGGTGTCAATTGATTCTCAATTTTGCAATACGTTATTCAGTTGAAGATCTTGAAATGAATGCCTCGGGTCTCAATCTTCGAATATGTTTTGGAATCGAAGATCTTGAAACGAATGCCCAATAAATCTATTACTTTCAGGAGAAAACGAAACTCACAAGTGGAAACTCTTGGAGGATTCAGATTTTCCAGAAAACGGAAGGATTTGTTCTCCATATTCAAACACCCTTCTTATATAAGTATTGATTTTAACATATTTATTCATAGTCAACAACCTAACCTAATGACCTGGATTAGTCAATAAACCTAATTTCTTAACCGGAAATAGAAAACCATCGTAAAAAAAAATCTCTCATCACTCTTAAAAAGGAACAAAATCTCTAATACCAATTTATACGGAATGGAACTCAAAACATAAAACTGAAAAAAAAAATGTATATGGTGTTGGAATATTTGTTGTTGTTGGTACTAGATCTAATTATGTAGATCAACAAGTGAAATATCTTCATTGTAAATTAATTTTTATGAGGTTTCATGTGAAAAAATAATCCTAATGAACTTCTAAAAGAGAGTTGGTCTCTTGATAAGATTTTAATTATTGATGTGGGATATAGAGGGTGATGTATCCTCTCCTTCCCTTAACTATAGAATGTAGAAACACAAACTCTAATACTAATTTATAGTAACTAGAACTCAAAGAATAACCAATTGATGCCAAGTGAAACTAAAACAAAAATTATCTTCTTCATTTACTAAAAACACCCTTTATACATACCAAATTGTCTCATTTATATAGATACATATTATACAAAAGTAAACAATTCATTTTGATAATGTCTTTCTATTTATTATAATGTATTATCTCATTGTCTTATTAATTCAGTATTACTATTTTCTAACAATTATTTTGAATCATTATGTTCCACTTCACCTTCCCTTTTGTTATACACAAAGATATTTATCATAATCGTTATCTTTAATTTAGTTATATTCAACATCTTAAAATAAAAATATTATAAAATGTTAAAAAAGATTTAATATCTTATAATTAAAATATTTTAAAATATTAAAAAATATTATTATATTTATTAATTTAAATAATTAAAATGAAAAAAAACAATAATAATAACAAAATGTAAGAAAATTTCAAAATCTTTTAAGATTATGTTTTGAAATTGATTATTTGATCCTATGAAAGATTTATGAATTATGTTTTAAATTAATTAGTTAAAAATTGTCATCGTTTATGTTGAAATCTTATAAAATATTTTGAATTATTTTTTATATCTATTTTAATGATGAGTGTCAAGAAGTGTTTGTTATTATGTCGAAAGGTGTACACCTATTGATCATGAACACATTTAATAGGTTTTTAGTGCTTAATCAGTTTTGTATGGACAAGATTAAATATTGATGGAATATTTTTAGTAGTCTCAACAAATCAATGGTTGTGATTTCAAGCACTAACTTCCTCACTATTATAAAGACATCAGTTTACATGTTTATTTTTTTATAGCCAGGTTCTGAACACACTGCCTACTTCCAGCCAACTCTACTCCTTTCATCGGTTAGAGTGTGATTTACTTATAAATTATGAAGTTTTGAAAGTCTTTCTACTTTGTAATATACTTTCATGCTATATACAAATGTTTGGCTTCTATAATTTTTATAGTATTTTACACCTTATTCAATTATTTAATATTGAATAAAATATTTGTTGATAAAACCTTATATCTAAAACTCAAAAACAACAATTATTATACCTCATCATCTAAATAATTAAAATAAAATAACATATTAACAAAAAAAAATTGTAACAACTCTTCAAAATCTTTTAAAATTTATGAATGATGTTTGAGATTGATTGTCTCATTAATTGAAAATTTTGAATTAGATTGATTGTGGAAATCTTATAAAATATTTTGAATTTTTTTTTAAAATTAATTAATTGAAAATTTTGAATTAGATTGATTGTGGAAAGTTTATAAAATATTTTGAATTTTAAAAAAAAATTAATTCTACCAATATAATAGAACTGATATGCACACTAAAATTTGTGATAAAATATTTTGAATTGTTATTAAAAATTAATTCTATTAATAAAACTGATATGCACTCTAAAATTTATGAAGAAGAGATGTAATGTTTATGGATCATAAGTAGCATTAAAAAATGGAAATAAAACAATTTACATGTAAAATTATTAAATATATTTTCAACTACTATGCATATAAGAATATAAAATATATTTTCAAGTATATAGGAACCATGGATAGCATAATGTCACTGGTGACATTTTTCTGTTTATTAATATTTATTGCAGCGGCAGTGGAATACAAAAGTAGTTAGAGTATATGTATCCAAATTACTCTTCTCCCTCGAACAGGTCTCCACGAGGCCAGGTATGAATGCTATTAGCTACCTCAGTGAGGTTGGCAATTGCTTCATACACGAAATCTCTGAGCGGTAGAGTATTAAACAGAAAGGAAAATGAAATATTATCGTCCACCAGTCTCGTGACATAAGACATGGTGCCGTAGAGTGCACCGCCATGCTAGAAACTCTTTATCTTCCCCTTCTCATCCACACTAACAAAAACATTCAACCCCTGTGAATGGCCAAACAAAGGATTTCCTGCTAAACTTCTGTTAGAGGGCATTGCAGCATGAAGCATGGAATATACCATGTCTTTATTTAGAATTGCAGGCTCTCTTAGTCCATCAACATGATCTATGAATCTAACAACATCCCCATTATTTCCCAACCACCTTGCAGTTGAGTCCAAATTTCTATAATTGACGATCCCGTAGCTAGCGTTTACAAAACCTTCCCCGGTAAATATGGAGAGCATGGGTAAGTCTTGATAGCCATCAAATCCATAAAAGTGAACTGCATTGTGTGCCAGATGTTGCACATGTGACTGTGCCAATTTCATTTCTTCAACCCTAATGGATTGAAGATATGTTGGCGCAAATAATCTGTGTAAGTAGTTCCGCTAACTTTCTCGATAACTCTTCCAAGGATCGTGTAACCAATACTCGCGTATTCCATGGTTGATCCTGGATCGAAATCCAGAGCTACGCTTTTCATGTAACGAATGCAATCATAGACTGTCGGAGGTGTTGGAATACCTAATTTTTACCGCCATTAAATTAGAACATTCTACTCAACCACCGACACTGTTCATCCACCACCTCTTGTAAACATTCCAGAATCCTTCACCGACACTCCAGATGGTTTCGGGAGGCACCAGAAGCTTCCTCTCCGTCTATAAAATCAAGCATTGTAACCATTCAACTGTGTGTTCAATAAAAATCGCCATTTGCTGTGTGTATTTCGGTTTTTTTTGCCTTTGCCCACTCATCGTGATATCAGAGCGAGGTCAGTGAACTGTTGTGAGAGTAGAGGAAGCTTCCAGATAGAGAGTGAGGTCAAGTGTTGGAGTACAGGCAACTCCCTGGTATTGTTGTTTATCCAGTGCGTGGTGAACGGAAGAGGCGAGTGCCCAAGAATCAGTGTATCAGTTGAGTTGAGTTCCAGCATAGCTTGAGATCCATAGCAGTCAACTTCCAGGAGAGCCATGAGGAAGAGACGTGCGTTGAAGAAAGAGTCGTTGCGCTCTGAAGGGAGAGCCGCTGGACTACAGAAAGGTCTGGACAAGAACCCAGACCTGTGAGAAAAGAATTGTAGTGGCTGAGAGAAGAGCCCGTGTAAGGAAGGTGTGTTTTTTTTTGTGGGTAAACCCCACATTCATGATAGCAGCAGCTGGGAGGTTTGATTGTTGTACTCATCCTGAAAATTGTTGTTTTGAGGCTGTTTGGTCGCCTTTTGATCATCTTTTCTGTGTTATCCATATACAATTGCTGTGAATGCTTTAAGAATATTGATCCGCAGATCTGAAAGCGTTTATTTATTTGAGCTTTTGGTTAATAAGATGCAGATCGCTTTTGGTTAATAAGATGCAGATCAAGTTCCAGAGCTGCATATTTTAGGCTTTGTTTAGTAAAATTTTATTCACATATATTTGGATGAGCAAAAGGTTGTGTTTTATTGTTGTTTTGGTTGATGTGTGTAATTTAATGAAGGATTGAATACAAGTTGAGGGAGGAACTGCCCATCTGCATGTGTTTGGAGGAAAGTCTACAACAATAGTTGTCCATTGTGAGTGCTATTGTATAGCTTAAAGTTTGCTGAAATTTTTGGGCTTGATTTTTTTTAAGAAAATGGCATCAGGCATATTTCAGTAGCTCATGATTCCAACATTTTCTGGGAAAAATTATGATAATTGGGCATTTAGAATGAAATTAGCATTTGATTCATATGAGCTAACAGATATAGTAATGAATGCTTATATTGAACCACAAGATGAGTCTATTTTGAGTGTTAATGAAAAGAAAAAGCTTGATGAAAATAGGCAAAAGAGAAAAAGGGCTTTGCATATAATTGGACAAGCGTTGGACGATTCGGTTGTTGGAAGGATTAAACCAGCCACTACAGCCAAGCAAGCATGGGACATTCTAGAGACAACTTATCAAGGCACTAGCAAGGTAAAAATTGCCAAACTCCAAGCACTTAGAAGGGAATTTGAAAACTTGCAAATGAAAGATTCAGATTCAATAGATCAGTTTACATATCGCGTTATGGAGTTGGTTAATCAAATAAGGCAAAATGGTGATGAACTAGTAGATCAGAAGGTTGTAGAAAAGGTTTTAAGAAGTTTGCCTAGAAAATTTGATGCAATTGTTGTGGTAATTGAAGAATCTAAAGATTTAACTAAATATTCTA
>ML805637.1:90728-101512 GCA_009831015.1 Picea engelmannii
TAGGTAGGTATTGATTTATAAAGTGACTTACAGATCATTTTGGCGAACCTGAATAAGCTTGAGAATGGCAACTCCTGTGATGAATTTGGAGATGCTATTAAATCTCATAACGTGGTGTGTAGAGACTAGCTTACCCGTCTCGCTATTAGCCACACCAAAAGATTTAAAATATTTGACTTCTCCTCCTTTCGCCACGGCCAACTGAGCTCCCGGAATCTTACCGTAAGACATTAGAATCTTCGTCACTTCATCAATTTTTTGTATTTCACAGGACTTATGGCACAAATTTGCTTCGATTGTTTCTCCATCGGTCGCATTCAATACGAGAATCACAATGAGGGAGATCATGAGATTGAAGGATGACTAAGCTGCACAACCATCTTCCCAATTAAATGTGTCTTCCTCTTCTCGACGTGCATGGTGTATATATATATATATATAGATAGATAAAGAGAGAAAGAGAACGTGTTTAATTCCATGAGTTTGAACTAGTATGTGAATCTAACCTTGGCGTGTGGAAAAAGAAAAACTTCGACGAGTCTAATACATCATAGTTTCGAGTATACGGAGAAGGTTTATTGAGTTTTTTGTTTTGTAAATAAGGGATATTTTACACTAATTTGGTGTTTAACTTAACTATGAGCTCTTTGATACTAACATCTATGTTTACGACCTCTTTGATACTAACATTTATGTTCTATGTCATTTTTTAAAGTAAAACAGACCGTTATTTCAACTTACACTTTTCATAAAGATAAAATGAATAAAAATGTTGAATGCAATTGTAATACTTTGCACTTATTTTGGTATATACAACTTATGGGCTTTCCTTTCCATGTTAGAATTTTCTCCTTAACATTCCATAAAACTTGGAACTATCTTTTTTTTTTACAAGGGAAAAATATCTTATATTAAACATATAAAGTAAAACCTTACAATATACTGCTCCAATTATTTCTGTATAAAATTGTCTTCCATACATACTTTTTAAAAAAAACAAAAAATCAAATCGATTCCATATCTATTACAATCTAATCAACATTTAATCATGAAAAAAATTAGACTTAGTATTCAAATGTGTTGTATTTTTAAGTTTTGGAATCTTCCACTCATCTCACAATTCTGGTCATCCAATGCTGTAATGAAATCACCTGCAAGTTGTTTTATGAGAAAATCAGTCACAGTCACTTTGGAATCCCCAACTACCTGAAGACACTTAAAATGTTTATGAGGAGCAAAAAACAAAAGACTCCACAATGCTAGGAGTTCTCCTCTAGTGTTAGTTCATTTTATACAATTCATTTTAATACTAAAAATATTCCCATGTGTACATTTTAGAGCTACATCCACACCACATTTTTCTCCTCCATTTTGTAAAGCCCCATAAAAAATAAAAACTACCAAATTTGTTTCTATCATAAGGGGGGACAAACTACTCTTTGTGAATAGGACCATCAAAACCCATTTTTGTCAGATTATCCCAGGTTAGAATTTTATTTTCTATCATCATCCAACAAAACAATTTAATCCTCAGCGGGATATTCCAAATATCTATCATCCAATATTTTTTTACATCTTCCCCTTAATATTTTTTTACATCTTCCCCTTTATCTAGAAATTACACCTCATAGCTTGGTTCGCAGATACAATTCCTAACTTATTATGTCAGGTCCATACCAGTCTATCTCTTTCATCAGATAAGGTAAATCCTGAGTTTCTTAATCCCCTCACATAGTTCTCCCATTCCAATTTTTGTTCACCTGTAAGTTCAAGAGCATACGTATTCGTCCAAATACATATGTGTGCCAACCCAAATTCAACATAAACTACCTGGTCAATAGTGTAAATATCTTTTGAGTGTAGTAAGGAAATCAAATTTTCATACAATTTGTAGTAATAATGAGATCCTATCAATGAATCCAAACCAACTCTAATATCCTTTCCATTTCCAAGTTTCCAAGCCAATCAATCAGTGACAATAGACAGAGAATTTGACATACCTTTTACATTTGAATTTCCTTTTCTAAGTCATTCATTCATAGAAATTATTTTTAGATATTTTTTAATTATTACTTCATGTCACAATCTAGTACCAAACAGGTGCCTCCACGTGCTTTTTGCAGCCAATGCTTTACCAAAAATGAAAATATTTTTGAAACCTCATCCTCCACATTTCTTAGGTTTTGCAATTTTGTCCCATCTTACCAAATGGAAATATTTTGTCTCTTTGTTTCTTGACCATAGGAAGCGAAACATCCTCCTCCTAATCCTATTCAAAATGTTTTTGGGTATCTTTTCCATAGACAACCAATACATTGAGATGTTTTTCAATATCGAATTTATCAAAATATACCTTCCTCCCAAAGTAAGTCATCTATGATACCAACTGGATTTTTTTCCACTGTTTTTATCAACCATCTCCAATCATTAATCAGATAATAATTTGGTTTTAGGAAAAATCCCAAGTATTTAAAACCATCATATAAATATTTTACCTCATAAGGTAATAATTCCTTCAAGGGAATTAACTCCTCAGTAGTCCAACCTACTTCCAAAAATTGTGAATTTTGAACACTGTAATCCATTCCAGGTGCATAGCTAAATAAGTCAAGTGCATCATTAAAAAATCCCCATTCTATCAAATTTCCTCTGCCAAATAGAATAATATCATCTACAAAAATTAGATGAGTAATTCTAATTTCTTTCACTACTGAAATTCCCTTGATTTTGTCTTCCTTCATAAGTTTCTTTAGTATTCTGCTAAGTCCCTCTACTATAAGTAAAAAAAATAATGGAGAAAGAGGTCATCCTTGTCTTAGTCCTCTTGAACTTCTAAAAAAACCAGTGGGGCTTCCATTGATTAAAACTGATAAATTTGTTGAACTGGCACACCCCATTATCTAATCAGTTTCTTCCAAGCTATCCCAACTCGCAATAGAACTAGTCTTAGGAAAATTCAATCATGTTGGTTGTGGAGACTGATTATCTTCATGACTCATAGGTCTTTGTTGTCAGCAGTGTTTATACCCCATGAAGACTTTACACCCCGAAAGAATGTACACTCCTCCACGCGGGGGAGTGCAGAGGGGGGTTACCCCCTCTGCAGGTCTAAGGGGTCCGGGGGAATGCATGTCGCAGATCATATTCTTATATTTTAAATGTATATTGTAATTTCATTGTAAATATGGACTGTTCATTATAAGGCCACATATCTGACGGTAGAAGTTATGTTAGGCTTTTTTTCCCTAGAAAGAAACCCTCTTTTATGAGGGAAATGTATTGTGGCTATGGATCATTGTGAATGTTGTATTCTAATATAGGATACTATGAGAGAAAGAAGATGAAGTTACAACGGGTGTGTTGTACGTTGTATCCATTCATTTGTTGGATAATAGTAAATCAAGGACCTGCCAATTTCTCTGGTGGACATAGCCCACATTGGGTGAACCATGTATATATGTGTTTCTATTGTATTGTGTATCTTCTTTGTTTTATTTCCACACTTGTTTTATTTTATTTCTCCGTGATATTATTTTTATAACAACTAGTATCAGAGCGAAAGATAACTTGTAGGAAAAGAGGGTTCTTGGTTTGAGTGGGAGCAATGGCGGAATATGGAATGTTTAGGGTCGATAAATTTAACGCCCAAAACTACCAGTTATGGAAGATGCAGATGGAAGATTATTTATATCAGAAGGATCTATTCCTACCATTGGGTGGAATAGCAAAGAAGACAACAACCATGAAGGATGAAAAATGGGAGGTTCTTGAAAGAAAGGCACTAGGAACGATGTGGCTGAGCCTGACAGCGTCGATGGCTTTCAATATTTCTAAAGAAAAAACAACGAAGGAGTTGATGGATGCATTGGCTAAACTGTATGAAAAACCCTCGGCATCTAACAAGGTATTTCTAATGAAGAGAATATTTAATATGAAGATGTTAGAAGGTGGATGTGTTGCAGATCATTGAAATGAATTTAATATTGTTACTAACTAGCTATGCTCTGTAAAAGTGGACTTTGACGATGAGGTTAGGGCTCTTCTAATCTTATTCCCATTGCTAGAAAGCTGGAATGACTTGGTCATGAATGTAAGTAACTCTGTCTCTAGTTCAAATACTTTAAAATTTGATGATGTTGTTGGTGTTATCCTTAGTGAGGAAATGCAATGAAAAAACACACGTGAGACATCAGTTAATACGTTGAACATGGAGAACAGGGGAAGACAAAAGGATAGAGGAAAGAGCTCAAGCAACCACAAGAATTCTAGGAAGGGAAGATCCAAATCCAAATTTGGAAAGATATAGTGTTGGAATTGTGGGAATAAATGACATCTGAAGAAAGACCGCGGAGCTCCAAAGAAACAAAGAGATGGACAGCAAGAGAAAAATCAGGAAGCAAATGTAACATGTGATGTGTTACAAGATGTTTTGATTCTTTCTATAGATAATATTTCTGAGTCTTGGGTAGTAGATTCGGGGGCTTCATTTCATGCCACACCCCATGGGAAACACTTTCTAGATTATGTTCAAGGTGATTTTGGACAAGTTCATTTGGGTGATGATGCACCATGCAAAATTGTTGGAATGGGAAAGACAAAAATAAAGCAAAGCAATGGAAACCAATGGTTGTTGAAAGAGCTAAAACATGTTCCAGATGTAAGGAAAAATCTAATTTCAACGAGGCAATTGGCAAGTGAAGGTTGTATATCCATATTTACAAATAAGGTGTGGAATGTCACCAAAGGATCATTGGTGATAGAAAAATGCGAGAAGGTAGGTACATTGTTTTTATGTATTAATAATAATGACTCTTCTATCTCTTTAGCTTCTACAATAGTGGATACAACACTATGGATTCATAGGCTTGGACACATGAGTGAGAAGGGGATGCAGATACTTCACAAAAGAAATTTGTTTCCAGATCTTAAACAAATTGATTTTGATTTTTGTGAGCATTGTGTTTATGGAAAACAGAAGAGAGTGAGATTTCTCAGAGTCGAAAAAGAAAAGAAGAGTGAAAGGTTAGAACAATATCTTCTAATCTCTTAAAATAAACACAGTGTTCAGAATGACATCTTCTATAACCTTGTTCTATCATGAACCTATCAAATTTCAAATACTACTTCCTTGGATCTTGCATCTTTAGGACATACAAGATCTTTTTTAATCTGCATACTATTTTTTCCTTCACCTTGACCTCATACCCTTGTGGAAGCTGCATATAAATATCTTCCTCCAAATCCCCATGGAGAAAAATTGTCTTTACATCTAATTGTTCAAGATGAAAATATTCAACTATCATTGAACTTAAAATGGTTCTAATTAAACTCATATTAATGAAAAGAGAAATATTTAATTAAAATATATACCTTTATTCTATGCAAACCCCCTTACAACAGGTATGGCCTTCTAACTCCTTTTACCTCAATCTTCTTCCTTCAACATGTATACCCATTTATTCTGCAATGTTATTTTACCCACAGGAAACCGAACCAAGTCTCAAGTCTGGTTATGCACCAAGGAGTCCATCTCCTTTTTCATGCCTTGTTATCACTTCTACACATAGATATGTGTTTACAACTCATCGATGCTCGACTATTTCTCACCATTGAGCTACCAAACCCTAGAGGTGACAAGCTGCTAACGACATCTTATCACATTCTAGGAGCTCCTTATTGTATTTGAAATATGAGGAGAATGGTCTAATTCATGGATTCACATACTCCCCATCAAATGCATAAGAAATTTGAGGAAATGTTATTTTAGGGTCCTAATGCATTCTACGAGAAGATGTTGATTATGAACAATTAGATGATCTAGCTTATCCACGAATATTGAAATGTTGCATGACTTGTGTATGGTGTTGGAATATTTGTTGGTGTTGCTACAAGATCTAATTTTGTATGTCGACAAGTATAATCCCTTCATTACGTGCTAATTTATGAGATTCCATGTGGGAAAAAAATTCTAATGAACTTCTTTAAGAGAGTTGGTCTCTTGATAGGATCTTGGTTATTGATGTGGGATATAGAGGGTGATGTACCCTCTTCTTTCCTTGGCTACAAAATACAAGAACATAGGCTTAATACCATTTTATATGGAATGGAACTAAAAACATAAATTGAAACAAGAATTTATCCTTTACTTATCTTGAGTCTTGTTGCACGACTTATGTATGGTGTTGGAATATTTTTTATTGTTGGAAGACGTTGCATGACTTATAAATGGTGTTAGAATATATTTTTTTTGTTGCTTGAAGATCTAATTATGTAAATCCACAAGTGAAATCATTTTGTTGTGAGCTCATTTATGAGGTTTCATGTGGAAAAAAAAATCTAAAGAACTTCTTTAAAAGAATTGGTCTTTTAAATAAAATCCTCAGAACAAGCTCTAATACCATTTATACAAACAAAACTCCCTTTATACATACCAAATAGCTTCATTTGCACAGATGCATCTCATACAAAAAGTAAACATTTCATTTTATCTTTCCAATTATTATAATATATTATCTCATTTTCTTATTTTCATTTATCACTATTTTTTAACAATTATTTGAATTATTATGTTTCACTTTACCTTCCCTACATCAAAAAGTTTTTTATAATCATTATCTTTAATTTATCTATATATTCAATATTTTAAAATCAAAATATTTTAGAATATTAAAAATTATTAATATCTTCCCATTAAAATATTTTAAAATTTAAAAAAATATTATTATATATAATAATTTAAATAATGAAAAAATGTAAAAACATTTCAAAATCTTTTAAAATTATGTGTGCTATTGATTGTTACACTTACCTGAAATAATTTTGAATTATGATTAAAAATGATTATTTGAGTAGTTGTATGTTGAAATCTTCTAAAATATTTTGAATTGTTTTTTAAATTAATTGTATTAAGAAAAGTGATATACTCTTTTAAAATAAAATGATAAAAGAAATTAAAAAAAAAAAATCAAAATCTTTTAAAATTATATTTACAATTAATTGTTTGAGTTCTTTTTTAAATCTTATAACATATTACGAGTTATTTTGAAAATTCAAAATTGTATTAAGAGAAGTGATCTGTAATCTAAAAATTGCAAGAGTTGTAATGCTTTTGCAAGAGTTGTAATGCTTGGTGATGGATAATATTAATAAATTTATTTATTTACAAAAGAATTTATTCAATATATTTTTAATTGTAGTTTATAATTTATGTATAGGAATATAAAATATAGGTGTTGTCTAATTATTTTAGGTTTTAAGTTTTTTTGGGTTAAAATCTTGGGATATAAATTTCTATGAAATTATCATTTTTTATTATTTAAAATTTATTTTTGAATATAGAAATGGATTCGTTGAAAAACTCTTTGAGTATTTTAGTTATATAGAAATAATCATTCAAATGTGTCAATTCTAATATTTTTCACCAGATTTTAAACAAATATCCCCTAAATATATTGCAAGAAAAATTTAAAAACATTTCAAAATCTTTTAAAATTATATTTCCAATTAATTATTTAATGAGGTGAAAAATTTATGAATTATATTTCAAATTGATTATTTGATTAGCTGTAGGTCGAAATTTATTTTTAAAATTAAGTATACTAAGAGAAGTGATATGCCCTCTATAATTTGTGAAGAAGAGATGTAATGTTCATAGGGAAACAATATCACTAATAAATGGAAATAAAACAACTTATATATATAAATATATGTTGAACTATTAAATGGCTAAGTTGATCTTATATATTTTTTTAAGCTACCATAAATTTCAATGATATATCATGTTGAACTATTAAATGGCTAAGTTAATCTTATATATTTTTTTAAGCTACCATAAATTTCAATGATATATCCAAATCTTATAAGGTATTATGAGTTATTTTTTAAATCTCATAACATATTGCGAGTTCTTTTGAAAAATAAAAATTAATTGTATTAAGAGAAGTGATCTGTACTCTAAAAATTGCGAGGAAGAGTTGTAATGCTTCTGGGTGACGGGTATCATTAATAAATTTATTTATTTATAAAAGAATTATTCAGCGGCAGTGGAATACTAAAGTAGCCGAGAGTATATGTATCCAAATTATTCCTCGCCCTCGAACAGGTCTCCACGAAGCCAAGTATGAATGCTATTAGCTACCTCGTGAGGTTGGCAATTGCTTCATACACGAAATCTCTGAGCGGTAAAGTATTCAACAGAAAGGCAAATGAAATATTATCGTCCACCAGTCTCGTGACATAAGACATAGCGCCGTAGAGTGCACCGCCATGCTCGAAATTCTTTATCTTTCCCTTCTCATCCACACTAACAAAAACATTGAGCCCCTGTGAATGGCCAAACAAAGGATTTCCTGCTAAACTTCTGTTAGAGGGCATTGCAGCATGAAGCATGGCATATACCATGTCTTTATTTAGAATTGCAGGCTCCCGTAGGCCATCAACATGATCTATGAATCTAACAGCATCCCCAGAATTTCCCAGCCACCCTGCAGCTGCGTCCAAATTTCTATAATTGACGATCCCGTAGCTAGCGTTTACAAAACCTTCCCCGGGAAATATGGAGAGCACGGGTATGTCTTGATAGCCATCAAATCCATAGTAGTGAACTTCATTGTGTGCCAGATGTTCCACCTGTGACTGTGCCAATTTCATCTTCTCCAGACATAATGGACTGAAGATATGGTGACGCATATAATCCGCGTAACTAGTTCCACTAACTTTCTCGATAACTCTTCCAAGGACCATATATCCAAAACTCGTGTATTCCATGGTTGATCCCGGATCGAAATCCAGAGCTACGCTTTTCATGTAACGAATGCAATCATAGACTTTGGGACATGTTTGTAAGAAATGCGATGTTGGGAAATTTTTGTCATAGTGCGACGTTGGAAAATGATCTTGACATTGTAACGTTGGAAAATGCTCGTAACAATGTGACTTTGGTAAATGTTCATCACAATCCAACATTGGAAAATGTTCATCACAATGACACACTCGGAAATCTGTGTCACATGGAAGCACTAGGAAATGTTCATCACAATGCGACATTGGGAAATGGTCATCACATTTTGACGTTAGAAAATGTTCGTCAAAATGTGACGTTGAGAAATATTCATCATAATGCGATGTTTATAAACACTCCAGACATTGTAGAATCACCTTTTACTATTGCGACATTGGGAAATGGATGTTACAGTGTGACGTTGAGAAATTTTCATCAAAATGCGACATTGGGAAATGGTCGTCACATTGCGACATTGAGAAATGTTTGTCACAATGTGACATACAGAAATGTTCATCATAATGCAATGTTTGGAAACAGTTGGCACATTGTAGAATCATCTTTTAGACAATGATTTAGATTTTCCCTAAGGACATTGGTAACAAAAGGGACATGTTCGTCACATTGTGACGATGGGAAACGTTCGTCACAATGCGACATTGGGAAATGGTCATCACATTGCGATGTTGGGAAATGTTCGTCACAATGTGACGTAGGGAAATGGTCATCATAATGCAATGTTTGGAAACACTTAACACAGTGTAGAATCACCTTCTACTTTTGGGACGTTGGGAAAATGGTCATTAGAATGTGGCATCAATTTTTTTTTGTCACATTGCGACGTTCGAAAATGTTCATCACATCGCAACATTGGGAAATGTTCGTCAGAGTGTGATGTTTGGAAATGTTAATCACAATGAGATGTATGGAATCATGTTTTACTTTTTAGACAATGATTTATATTTTTCCTAAGGACATTGATAACAAAAGGGTTATTTTCGTCACATTGTGACGATGGGAAACGTTCCTCACAATGTGACATTGGGAAATGGTCGTCACATTGCGATGTTGGGAAATGTTTGTCACAATGTGACATAGGAAAATTTTCATCATAATGCAATGTTAGTCACAATGCAATGGAAATGTTCATCATAATGCAATGGAAATGTTAGTCACAATGAGATGTATGGAATCATGTTTTAGTTTTTAGAGAATGATTTGTATTTTTCCTAAGGACATTGATAACAAAAGGAAAATGTTCGTCACATTGTGACGATGGGAAATTTCGTGACAAAGAGAGGTAGAGAGAACAATCGAGAACAAGCAAGAGCTAAGGAGTGTAATAAGTCTGAGTACATGATTTCAGACTACAAAGTCAGTAGAAGAAGCCATTGGAGCCAAAGATCATCTATGTCATTGTATTTTGTATTCGCACACTGTGCCGAAGTTCGTTAATATCAAACATTTTTTGTATTACAAGTTTTTGTCTTATTTATGAGTTTATATGCTAAGCACAACACTCTGTTATTCCGTATTCATAAATCATTTCATTAAGTATGTGTATTCACAGTGCGCTCTCCACTGAGGAATAGTTTTGACAACTATGTGTGTAGCCTGTCTTATACAGAGTATTTGAAAAGAGTAATTCCTTCAATTATAAAGGTGGTTGATATAACCTCATAGACTATATCTATTGCTTTTATAATAAATAGGTAAGCTTAGGGTTATGAGGAAATGCAATTTACATTAGCACAACCACATTATAAAAATAGTTGATATAAGCAAAGAGGCTATATCAAATACTTTTATAATTAACTATATTATATTTAAACACTATAATAATGACTTAATATATTATTATTATTTATTACTTAATGTATTTGTTAGTACTTTATTAATACATTAATTAATAATCTATAAATATGTTATTTATAAAATATTTTAACATTATAATAATGAGTTAATACATTATTATAATATATTAATTTGGGTGATATATTATTAA
>ML805637.1:101562-143093 GCA_009831015.1 Picea engelmannii
CTTATTAATTAATGTATTACTTTATTATTGTATAAATACCTTTTTAATGTATTAATGTTTTATTCATGTATTACCTTATCAATGTATTACTTTATTATTGTATAATAATGTATTAATAATAATAATAATATATTATTATTTTATAATAATTTATTTATTTTTGTTTGTTAATTTGTGCAGGACCTGCGATTAACCTGTGGCTTGAGAAACCGCGACTCAGGGGCATCTAAGCCGTCAAAATCACCCGGGGATCGCACCCGGCCTGAGCCACACCAACCCTTAACATGGTTGGATTTTTTGTCCCCGCAGGTTTCGAACCGGTGACTTTAACATCATGGAGTGGCTTAACAACACACTCCGTCACCGACTGTCCTACACCTCGGGGACTTTTATAATAATTTATTACTTTAACATTAATACATTATTAGTACATTAATATGACAAGATATTAATAATACATTATTAAAGTATGAGTTAATATACTATTATAATTTATTAGGTAATGTATTTGTTAGTGTTTTATTAATATATTTATAATAATGAGTTAATACATTATTATAATCTATTATTAATATATTAATATTTTAATACATATATATACAACTTTGTCCATATTGGAGGATTTGTATTAGGGTTTCATGTTAGATTTGTGTTTTTATGTAGGCACGAACTTCATTGGCAATAGCAGCATCTCGAACCCAGAAAAAAATCCACTACTTTTTAGTTAATCTTCTTGAAATTTTAAGTATGTACAAAGATTCAGGAATTCATGTTGTAGCAAAAATATTGTTGCAAAAGATGTAATTTGCATAAATTGAATTCACAATTCGGGTGAGAGAATAACAATCATTCACAATCACCAAAATAGACCTAATTAACATCATATTTTTTTAATAACTTATATTCAAATCAATTTTTTTATAATTTATAATCAAATAACATTTATTACATTCATATTTTATACCCTATAATCAAATAACATTTATTGCATTAAATAACATTTATTAAGTTATTTAGTTCATAAAAATATGAAGCAATAGCAAACAACACTTACCATGTTCTACCCTTTATTAATTATTGAAAAATTTCTCGTAATTTTACCATATAAAAACAAATTTGAACCCACTCTAATTCGAAAAAATACAAGGCCATGATTCTTATTCGTGCCATTGAGTCAATAAATCAAATTTCATGTGCTCCTCATATCGATGCCAAGTTATCCACTTCTTTAAGAGTTGTAATAGGTTCTCCTTAGAAGGCCATGCGGTGTTCAAGGCGTATGGAAGAAATGGTACCTTCTCTCTGTCTTCCAAAGATCAATTAAGTTGTGGCTCTGTCATTGGGAGAATGGCCAATATTTGTCTGACGAACCTGGTCATGCAAAATCCAACCATGTAGATTTTAAAATGAATTTATGACTAGAGCCATCTCTCTTCCAACAATCGATTATGGCGTCATTGTCACTGGGGAAACGCCCAATATTTGTCTAGCGAACCTGGTCATGCAAAATCCAACCATATAGATTTTAAAATGAACTTATGACCAGAGCCATCTCTCTCTTCCAACAATCAATTATAACGTCGATGTCACTGGGAAAGTGGCCAATATTTTTCTGCCGAACCTGGTCATGCAAAATCCAATCGTATAGATTTTAAAATGAATTGTTGACCAGAGTCATCCACATACAGACCCTTCACACGCTAACGCAAACACGGGGATAGACATGGAAACAAAAGGAGATTTATATTCTAGTGCGAGTAGTGTGTTTAATTTTCAACTCGACTAAAATAACTAATTAATATTAATGTAAATTGGGTTTATAGGAATGTTGATGGGTGTTTTTTTCACACAAGTTCAATTTGGTTTGTATTGATAGGTGTTTTCTTCACCTAGGTTTAATTTTGTTTATGTTAATGGATGTTTTTTTCACCCAAGTTCAATTCCCACAAGTGACTTGTTGAACTTTTATATGAGTAAGTTATCAAAAAAAACTTATGTTTTCTATAAAATCTGGTTTACCCTAGATACCATCCTATTTGGTTTACGCTGGATACCATCCTTAGGAGAGAAAATACCCAGTAAATTTCCATGGAGCTTAAAAAAACTAATATTAACAATAATGTTGGTAAGAGCTCATATCAATATAAATATGTTTAGTTTAGTTTATGGGAGAGTAGCACATTAAGGTGTAGGAATCGGATCCTTTGTATATCATTTTTTTCGATTTTAGAGACAGAAAACATGCACGATGTCTCGCTATTAAACACAAAATGTGATAGATACCAAAATACAGTGTGAAGATGATCCGGATTTATGTAGGAATACAATGAAATACAGAAATACACATAAATGCATAGATGCAGCGGAAATAAGACTTCATTTCATTCATAACAAATGACTAAAAAATGCTTACAGACAGAATGGAAATAAACTAGCTAGGGCACTGGTAATTTATCTCTGAGAAGAGATGTGGCGGCTAATGGCCTCTAAAATGCCTGTTACAATGAGGCTCGAAGGCCTATATATTACTGAGAAACAATAGAAAACCCTAAACATCCAAAAACCTAACCCTAGGAGATGAAACGCCAGAATATGGGCCCTGTTGGGGTAAATTGGTACATCAATTTCCCGGGGTCGTAACTTTGGCATACTATCTTCGTTTGACGCACATGATACATCGTTAGAAAGATCTATCCGAGGAATACACTACTGATAGATAATATCAATTTCAGAACAGACTCATATTCACCAGAGAATTCATGCCCAAAAAACGTCGTGTAGGGCCTCGAAACATCACCGGAAGTTCAGGACCCGAAGAACTGCTAAAAATAGTAAAATGTGCTACAATTAAGGAAAATGAAAAATTGAAAGAAACAATGGTGTGGGTCCAAGTGGAATAGGAGGGTGCCCACCAATATCCACCTGGATCATTCCTCCCCCCTTAGGAAGCAATGGTCCCCATTGCGTTGAGTTCCTCCATGAGATGAGCAAACTTATGCTGAACTTGGTCCCTGGTGAGCCACTTGCCCTGGTGAAGGAGTTGGCCTTCTTTGACAACTCGATATAGCTGGATCCTTTGTTGGCAGGTTTTCTTGATCTGTGTGTCCATAATTCGATCAGTTTTGGCTTGTTCCATGCAATATGGGTTTAACTCTGTTGGTGTGAGTTGTTCTGCCATGTCAGATGTGTCTAGTAGAGGTGGAAAGTAGGGTCAAAGGTGGTCCACATTGAAAACTGGGTGCAGACCAAGGAATGGTGGAATAATGAGCTCAAAGGCATTGTCCCCTACATCCTTGGTGATGGTGTATGGCCCGTATCGGAGGAGGAAAATCTTGCGGTAAGGTCCAGTGAGGCGCTCCTTTTGCAAATGTAGCCACACTTTGTCGCCCACATGGAAGTTGTGTGGCACCCAATGTTGATCATGTCGTTGCTTGTACTTAGCATTGGCTTTGTCTAATATGTCATGAACTTGTTGGAGGATGTGTTGAATGCGCTCAATGAAGTTGTTTTCCTTGTCAGCCTCAGACTGGACATGGGCTAAATCTGCTCGAGTAGCCGCAAATGGCATGGCTACGTCAATGGGACATAGTGGCTGGAATCCCAAGCCCACTTGAAAGGGGTTGTGGCTGGTTGAGATTTGGAGAGCCCAGTTGTAGTTGTGTTGTACATAGGGGAGGCTCTCATCCCTTGTGCATGGATGCTTTAAGTTGTACATGCGCAGAATGTGTACAATCATCTGGTTGACGACCTCTGTCTCGCCATCAGTTTGCAGATGGAAAGCTGTGGACTTGGTGAGCTTGGTGTCCAACATCGACCAGAGGCTGGACCAAAATGTACTGAGGAACCTGCTATCCCGATATGAGATGATAGAATGTGGGATCCCAAAGTGTATCCACACTCGTTCAAAGAAGAGTTTAGCAGTGGCTTTTACTGTGATATTCTTCTTGCAGGCCATCATAATGGACATCTTCGAGAATCGGTCGACGACCACAAAAAAACAGTCATTGCCATGCTTAGTAGAAGGAAGGCCCGACATGTAATCCATAGAGATGGATTCCCAAGGTCGACTGGGGGTGGGAAGCGAAGTATAGAGGCCTTGCTTCTTGATGGTCGGTTTGGAAATGGCGCAAGCAGTGCAGGACTTGATGTACTTCCCAACATCCTGTCAAAGGTTCAGCCAATAGAAATACTTTTGCAGGACTGCCATGGTTTTCGCAACCCTGAAATTCCCAGCGACCCGACTGTAGTGCGCCTCCCAAATCATCTTAGCATGCTCGCTTGAAGGAACACAAAGGTGTCCCAGGTGACAAAGCAGGGAATCCTGGAGGTGAAAATTGGGAACTTGCTAACCCTCCAAGAGTGTATTGTATGTGTGGCCGAATTCTGGATCACTTGTGTAGAGAAGTAGCCAATCGGAAGTCTCGTGCCCACAAGAGTTGAGAACAGTGGTTAGTGCCATGATGGGTGGTCGACTAAGGAAGTTTGCAACATTACTGGTGTTGTCTTTCTTGTACTTAATGTTCAAATGAAAATGTTGCAGGTGTGCGGACCACTTCTGATGGTGATCGTTCTGCAACTTCCCTTGTGTCTGTATGAACTGCAGAGGTTGATGGTCTATGTGGATGACTGTTTCCTTTCCCAAAATGTAATGCTTCCATTGCTGACAAGCCTGCACAATGGAATACATTTATTTGTCATAAGTGGGATACTTCCATACAGTGTCAGAAAGTGTCTCACTGTGATACGCCATTGGATGCCCATGTTGAGTAAGGACTGCCCCAATGGCATAGTCAGAGGCATTTGTCTCAATCTCAAATGGTTGTTGCAAGTCTGGTAATGTGAGAACTGGTGCAAATAAAAGGTGATGCTTCAACTCCCTGAATGCCTTCTGTTGAGATTCAGACCAAAATAATTTTTCTTTAGCTCCTCCCTTGGTGACATGACTCAAGGGCCAAGTGATATGAGAGAATACCAACACAAACCTGCGGTAGAAATTGGAAAGACCTAAAAAGATGCGGAGCTCTGTTAGGGTGGTTGGGGCTGGCTAATCCCGAATGACTTGGATCTTTTCTGGATCCACATGCACCGCCCTCTCATCAATAATGTATCCCAGATATTGAACTTGGGTCATGCCAAAAGTGCATTTCTCCAAATTTGCACACAACTTGTGTTGTCGCAGTGTTTGGAGGACCTGTCAGATGTGGTGGAGGTGCTCTTCCCAAGTCTGGTTGAAGATCAGAATGTCATCCAAGTACACCACTACAAATGAGTTGGTGAATGGCCGCAGAATGTCGTCCATTAGCCTCATGAAGGTTGCAGGGGCATTCGTCAACCCGAATGACATGACCAACCATTCGAAATGGCCCTCCTTGGATTTGAAGGCAGTCTTCCACGCATTAGAGGGTTCGATTGGTACCTGGTGATACCCCGACTTCAAGTCAATCTTGCTGAAATATTCCGCCCCCTTGAGTTGGTCCATAAGGTCATCAATCCATCGGATCGGGTACCTATTTCGAACAGTGATCTTGTTCAATGCCTGGTAGTCAATGCAAAGTCACCAAGTCCCATCCTTCTTCTGCACCAACACGATCGGGCTCCCACAGGGTGATGAACACGGTCGGATGTGACCTTTCCGCAACAGCTCCTGAATCTGCCTCTTGATTTCGTCATTCTCCAGAACAGAGCGCTAATAGATGGGTCCATTGGGCAACGACGCACCTGGGGTCAGATCGATGGGGTGCTTGACCTGGCAGTGTAGAGGCACCCCTACGGGGGAGGTGAAGATGTCCTCGTACTCCTCCACGACCGTATCCATCTGTTGTTTTTGTGAAGAGGGGCCCTGTCTGGAGGTCATGGCCACAGTCTTCCTCTTCCCATGAGGGTGGATCATCAGGAAAACAAATTTTCTAGTTTTGGAAATGAGCTTACAACATTGTTTTGCAGTAACCAAAGAGATGGTGGTAGGTGGTGCTATCTCCAGTATCCTGTACAGATTATTGCCCAAGGTGATAATAATAGCATGAGGCCTAGACTCATACACAGTATGTCTCTTCCACAATTACAGTTGGCCTAATAATACATCAGAAACATCTAGAGGAGCAATGTCACATAATACCTCATCCATGAAGGGCTTGATGTTGTAGGGAAGGCGACATTGTTGGCTGACGTGGAGGTCCCGTCCTTGGTGCAACCACCTGATGGTGTATGGTTATGGGTGTGTTGTGGTCGGCAAGCCCAGCCGCTTCATGACCTCTACCGAGATGAGGTTCTTCTGTCTCTCGTTGTCGATAATGAACTGCATTGGGGAACCCTTTACCCACATCTTGGAATGGAAGAGACGCTCTGCCTCCTCTGGATCTTCTAGTTCCTCCTTCTGGATCTTCATGGTGGTAATGGTGGCGTTGGGCTCCGCATCAATAATACTCTTCCCCCTATCATTCTCCTTATCGGGTTCTGATTCAAAGTTGGAGCATGCATCCAATTTAGAAGCCTTCAACTCGGCTACTAGTGACTGCTTGGGCCAACACTCACTTGTGTTATGAGTGGAGCTCTTATGGAACTCACACCACTTCCCCGTGTCCTTTTCTGGCTTCGTGGTGTTGTTATTTTCTTGTGGCTTTGGCAGGTTATCCTAGGCCGCTCTGCCTTGGCTTGGTCCTTTGTTCTGCAGTTTGGGGGTACCTTTTCCTTTCTTCAAATTCACAGGCCCAAAGTCTCTCTTTTTCTGTTTGAACTTCTGCTCAATTTTGGTAGCATATTGGTATGCCACACCAAGCGAGGAGATGTCGAGGAACTCCATTTCCTCCTGAATGTATCTGTGAAGAAAACTATGGTACTTTAACACCAAATGTTTCTCTGAATCTTTGATACCCAACTTTGTGCGTAGGATATGAAATAGATTCGTCATCTCATGCACATCTTGGTCCCTTTGCTACCGCAGTGTAGTCCATTGTATGTATTTGTCCTCATACCTCCCCATGGGATAATATTGTTCCTTGATAGCATCTCAGAAAGAATTCCAAGTGGGTGTGGCCGAGAAAAGAGAGGGTTCGCCCTCACCCTGTTGCTCCAAGTAGGTTTCCCACCAGTCCTTGACATGGGGGGTGGCTTTGAGGAGTGCGAAAATAATCCTTTCTCGGTTGGAAAATTCATGAACTGAAAAATATCCTTCTAAGATGTTCAACCATCTATCTACAACATCTGCATCTATTTGGCCCTCAAATATGGGAATGTCAAAGTTTACTTGTACCTTAAAAGGAGTGGCGCCTCCAGAGTGGTTGTTGGATGTCGATGTGCTGCTAGTGGGAATCCGTTGAAGAATCTGGGCAAAGTTGTCCATCATCGCATTCCTTTGTTTCTCAAGGGCCTCCTCGAACAACATTTTCATAGGATCTCATGCTCCCTCATCTTTCTTTTCTTCCCCCATGGGAGGTCATCGGGATTTACGAGACTAATCTTGCAAAGGTTCAACCAGATTGAGCCCAGACTCCTTATACCCCTACCTCGTTGGGGACATGCAAAGAAAGATCGAGAATGAGCAGACCGCTCTGATACCAATGATACGGATTTATGTAGGAACATAATGAAATACAGAAATACACATAAACGTAGAGATGCAGTGGAAATAAGACTGCATTTCATTCATAACAAATGACTGAAAAATGCTTACAGACAGAATGGAAATAAACTAGCTAGGGCGCTAGTATCTTATCTCTGAGAAGAGATGTGGCGGCTACTGGCCTTTGAACTACCTATTACAATGAGGATCGAAGGCCTATATATTACTGAGAAACAATGGAAAACCCTAAACATCCAAAAACCTAACCCTAGGAGATGAAACGCCAGAATATGGGCCTCGTTGGGGTAAATTGGTACATCAATTTCCCAGGGTTGTAACTTTGGCATACTATCTCCGTTTGACACACACGATACATCGTTAGAAAGATCTATATGAGGACTACACTGCTGATAGTGAATATTGAGTTTGAAACGAACTCATATTCGCCAGAGCATTCATGCCCAAAAAACGTCGTTTGGGGCCTCAAAACAGCTCCAGAAGTTCAGGACCCGAAGAACTGCTAAAAATAGTAAATTGTGATACAATTAAGGAAACTAAAAAACTAAAATAAACAATGGTGTGGGTCCAATTGGAATAGGCAGGTGGCCACCAATATCCACCTGGATCAGAAGAATATTTAATATAACCTGTACAAAATAGCATTTGTGAGATTCAGATTTGCATGTCGTACCACATTCTGTCCTTCATTGACAGTTGTATCTTATACCTAATCTCTGGACTCACTCAAGAAACCGCATATTTTGATATAACTGTTGTTATTGGATAAATCGGTAGGTGTGGACAATAACTGATCTCCCTATATCCACCTAGATCTAGAACAAAACACACCAGAACATGACACTTTCCTTAAGTTTTAGATATTGATTTTACTAACTAAAGAGGGATAGGTGACATACCATTTAAATGTCGCTTCCTCTCGCCATCACCATCCTATATTCGTTCCAAGACTCATACAATGATGAACCTACATAAGAATGCAACCAACCAAAGTGATAGTAATAGCATAAACTCAATATAAACCTATGTATGTGATCAAGGAATCATACAATAAAACACAACAAGATTTATATGAAAGAATCATATTATTGTATCATATTAAATGTGAAAGAGATATTTCAACCATGGCCTTGATGTCAAAAGGTCTCTTCCAACTGTCCTTTGTTCCCCACACACTTCCACTCCAAGAATTCTGAGACCATAGATCTAATAATATTCACAATCTATCTTGACAAAATAGCTCATCTAGCCAAGCTAACAATCTCCAAAGCTCAATCCAATCCAAGCTCCAAAATCAAAAGCTCAAAAGCTAATTTCATCCAAGCCAATCCCAAAAGCTAAATTTCTCCATGAGAGATCCTCTCCTTTTATAAGTTGAAGAGGATAAGGTGAGGAGGTTAGGATGACCCCACTAAATCATGAAAGCGAGTAAGATCCAAACCATTCATATGTCACCTCACCATAGAAGTTTCTCCTTCTAGAAGCGTCGAGAAGATGCTAGATTTTCTCACGTATGAGCATTCTCGCACCCTTCTTACAGAGTGACATGCGAACCTCTCGAAACCTAGCTATGGTGTAGCCTGCGAGAATCAAGAATTCTCGCACCCTAGCCATAGTGCAACATGCGAAAATCATCTTTAATAGGGTTTTTACAAAGGGAAATGCAACTTCTTCTCTCGGGAAAAGTTCTTCTCCCTTCTTTCTTCAGGAACTTAGGCCACTGACCCCTCTGATGGAAACATATAGGTTTACATCATTAACGGTCATAGGGATGATGCAAATAATGTGTAACAGAGAGCCCCCCAAAGTATGAAGTTAGAACAGAGTGATAGATGAAATACTTTGTCGAGTGTGTGTAGGGAACAAGGAATAGTCGATCAGAAACCTGCCAACAAACAAGGAAAGATAGTACAATAATATAACATCACTGAGGTAGGCATTCTCATACTCAGAATACAAATGACTCAAATCATAAATTCCGACATGCGAAGATCCATGTCAAGTAAGACAGGTCATGGCCACCAAACATACACTGTGGATCCATGCCGATATGACTCAAATCTAAACATAGCCACCAAAAATACACTGTGGATATATGTGTTAAAGACTCAAATTTGAACATAGCCACCAGACATACAATGTGGATCTATGCAATAGTACAAACTAAATATAGTCCAACGTAACCTGAATCTATCAGAAAATATCTAAGGTCTTCATCTCCACCACTCTATAGTACAAATCTAACCATGTGAATACATGTATCGAAGTCGAACATGGTAGAAACCACTTGATTACCAGCCATTAATGTATATCGTTAACAAGTGCGATGGAAATCACCATTAATGTCAATGATTTTCAAGGTACACTAGTACAATCCAACGAATGTGAATTAACGAGTTGAAGTCGAACACTCAGTGGAATCTTCTGATCAGGGGTCAATAATGAAAACCCACTATCGAAAGCGAGGAAACTTGCCATTGAGGCATGCAAGTTCCAAGGTACCAATTAGTTTCTAAGTCTAATTCCTGGATAATGAGTTGAAGTCGATAGGAAAAGACTCGTCACAAGAGGGCCTTAATGTATCCCCCATCAATGACACGAAACGGGTAAAAAGATTTGATGTAGATCAGAGTAACCAGTAACTCAGGACTGACTCATGGATGGTTGACACAATAGAAGGCTTAAGGACTACATAAATGGCTGACACAACATAAGGTTTTCCGAGTTGAACTTCTCTTTGAACATATTGACGACACAACAATTGTCTTGGAAAATACTGACTCAACAACAGGGATCACAGACCAATTTGTAATCTTATAAAAGAGTATGACCAAGAGACGAGTAGGTTTTCCAACCTGGACATAAAGAGATTCAAAGGGTTTCATGTTCAAGGGTGACTCTTCCATGAAATACAGGTTTAGACACATTTCTTTCCCAATTTTTCCCCCACCATTTCTGGCGAGTACCTCTTTATTTCTACGCAAGCTTGAGGAGGATAGTATATGCTTGTAAATTTAAGCTCATCCTTCAGACAAGTCCTTCGGAGGATGTTTAACGAACCCTAGGAAGGAGTGGTTTGGTCCCATATGGGTATTTTGATGTTTGTTTTACGAGTCCAAAGAAAGAAAACTCATGGGTTTTTCATGTTTAGAGAATCTGAAAAACACTTAAAGAAAACTCTAGTCCCATATGGGCCTTTCAATGTTTGTTTTATGAGTCCAAAGAAAGAAAACTCAGGGTTTTTTCATGTTTATAGAGTCTAAAAAACACTTAAAGAGAACTCTCCCAGTTTCATTTTCGTAAATTAGTTTGATAGGATCGAAAAAATGATAAACTATCACCCACCAAACATTTTCTTCAAATACTTTTACCAGCGTGAAAAGAACAAGATTTCTTAGCAATCTTTTCATGTTTAGAGAGTCTAAAAAGAGCTTAAATGGAAATCCAGGGGGTTCCTTTTTCGTATAACCTTTACGAGTCCAAAAAATTGATAAAAGTATACTCGGTTACATTCTCACTTATTTACGAGCACGAGAAAGAACAAAGACTATGATCGGTAATTTATTCTCATGTATTTACGAGCATGAGAAACAACAAAGACTAAGCTTGGGATTTTTTTCATTTTTACGCAAGCTTTAAAACAAAACAAAACTATGCTTGGACCTGGTTTCATTTTTACACAATTTTGAACCAGAGGAAACTATGCTTGAGTTAAGTGGTTTCATTTTTACACAAGCTTGGACCATAGAAAACTATGCTTGGACTTCCCAATGCATAACATAGGGATGGTTGGTACTTAGCCCCCATTTTAAGAAACTAGTGGTTCTAAATTCAGTATGAAGTCTAGAGGCTAAAAGCATTGCCCCCCAAGTTTCATCTCGTCCAACTGCAAAGAAGAATGAAGCTTCAAGTACTGGATGAAGGACTTGACTCAAACAGAGAGGAGGAAGTTGTTTCATTTTTTAACGAGATTGCCAAAGGAGAGGAACTATGCTCATTAATCCAAGTTCAATCCCCAGACCTCTGTTTCATTTTTTAACGAGGCTTCCACAGAGACGAAAAAACTATCCTTGTAACTGGTTTCATTTTTTAACGAGCTTGAAATCAGAAAATCATGCTCGGAGACCTCTATTTCATTTTTTAACGAGGTTGTCTCAGATACGCAAAAACTATCCTCAGAGTCTTCTTGATCATGGATTCCAAGACGAGAATGCTCCGGAAGGACACCATGTCAAGGGACAAAACTCAGTCATGGCTTCCAAGAGGTCTTCACTAGAAGGAAGAAACACACTCTGGAAGGACACCATGTCGAGGGTCGCGATAGGAGTAAAGAGATCAGGCTCTAACAACCCTATCGAAGAGGTCACCATGTCAACTACTGGATCTAAGTCATCAGAAGATGAATCCATGGGCGACAATGTCACATAATTCACCTATGGTGGGGGCAATACCGTATGCATATAAGAACCATTCAGGGAGGCAATCCAGGTGGGTTCAACGAATGAAAGTTTATCAACAGTTACAACTCGTCCATCATGAGGGAAATATATCACAAGAAAAAGAGTAGACACAATAGATTTCATGGCATAGACATAATCTCACCCAAGGAGTAAAGAAAAATCCAAGGGGTCTTGGATGACCATGACATCAATAAAGACAGTTTTCCCTCCCAAAGTTACATGAAACTAAGGGAGGGTCCCTAAAGGTTGACTAGTTCTTCTGTTAAAAGCTAACAAATTCTGCGTAACCGAGGAAAGCTAAGGACAAACCAAAGCTTTCCAAGCAAAAGAGGACAAAATGATAATGGACGCACCTTCATCTATCAACGTCTGAGGAATGTCCCGACCACAAACTTGCACTGTAATCTAGAAAGGAATGTGAGAGGGAAGATGAGGTCCAGTTACCACACCCCAATTAAAAAGGATGGCCTCATTACTTGGAGGGGGTTTCACAGGAGAAGGAGGAATACCCCCCGACACGGCAGAGTCTGTATCAACGAGAAAAATGTGGGAAGTATCGGGTTTACTCTCGAACAAGAGCTTAGGATCGACCGGTGACGAGATCGGATCGACCACTTGGGTTTCATTATCCAAGGGGAGAATGGGATCGACGCTTGGAAAAGGATCGAGCACTTGGGTTTCACTCTCTAAAAAGAGAGTGGGATCAACTGAGGATAGGATCGGATCGACCACTTGGTCTACTGGTTCAACCAAAGACGTGACCAGATTGACCACTTGATCAAACGGACTGACCGACGAAGGAACCAGATTGATCATTCCATCAACTACATGTGGGTTGAGAGAAAGCTTGTGATAAGAAACTGGAAGTTGAGGCTTGAAACAGTCATGTCTCCCAAGAATTTTGAGGCTTCTTCCATATGAGGGCAAAGATGAGTTAGATGACACCCTTTGCATAACATACATGGGAACTTAGCTCTACTTTTCTTCTTCCCAACTATATCGTGACTAGTCGATGGGAAGTCATCAGCATGTTGTTCAGAGGCTAATGACATGGGTTGGCGAGGATGTGTAGACCATGCTTCTATAACCTTGGATAGATCAAGGAAATTCTTAAGAAGATGGCTACCCTTACAAAGCCTGCAAGGGTACTTGGGCTTACGAGATGTTTGGGTGATCTTGACATCATCAACACTCCCAGCACGATTAACAGTAACTGGTTGTTTTCCAACATGTTTGACAGTGGTTGGAAGTTTGAATCCTTGCTTATTTTTCTTCTTCTTATTCGTTTTTTTCTTCTTCTTCTTATCCACCAAGTTACTAGCTTGAGATCTTTCACTCGGCGAAGAAGATGAAATGGAAGAATACCTTGCAAGTGAAGAAGGCGAAGAAGATCGTATTGGTGAAGATGGTGAAGGATCATCATGAGGTTGATGTTCTTGGGGGGAAGTTCTTACAAACGAATCACTTACTGCATTTAGGATTACCTAAGTAGTAAACAACCATACCGGTAATCCAATTGTGAGACCTGGAAGGCTCAAAGTAGCAATATGAGGAGGACCAATGTTTCTGTAAGAAGGAAAAACATAAGGTTCCCCTGGAAAAGGAGTTCCTTCATTGGTCATTCTGGGAACTGACGCTATATGATAAAGATCCAATCTATAGTCCTCTAGGGAAAACAAACAGTAGACGCTAAAAATCTAGTAAGAAAGCAAGAAAACAAAACCTTATCACAATGAACGCACTAGTTGGTGATGAAATCCAACATCACGGGAACAATGTACAAAGGGGTTGAGATAGGGCGGGTGGAAAAGTTATGTTGACGACCTACTTAACGAACTTACACCTTGGTGCAAGCTCCCACACATAATCATGGGTATACCCTCCAAGGAGCCCGAGTGAGTTTGGCCAACGTCAATTCTAGGTATCGTGAAGACTTTCCCCTCCATAGTCACCTAGTGTAAAGAACCTGGAGAGATAGGCCACTAAGGTTACCAATCACTAGAGTGATGCCTAGGGAAATAATCGACAGTTCAATCCACACGCAAGGGCTGGGTATCTACCCCGAAATCAACTTGAAAGGCTTCCACTCATAATTGTGGGTATACCTTCAAGTGACCCCCATAATATGCACAATCTCTACACCAAGACCAACAAAGCAGGGTGAGTAACTCTGCTAGTCTTAATGTGACCTCCTAATTGACCCTTGTGTGAGAAGGGCTTCTTAGGACAAAATGTAGTAAGTCGATTTAAATATCCCTATCACAAGATACTATGTTTGTTTACAGCTTTGGAAAGTTATCTTTCACACCTATTCCAAAGCCCTACAACTAATCTAATGTAGGTTTGTTACCAGAAAAAATAAAAATGTCTAATCAATTTTTATAAGCGCTTTATTTTTAAGGTTGTTGTTACTCAAAAGGAAAATGGCATGGACAATATGGTGTTTTGACCGACTCGAAAGTTATGCAAAAAGATGAAGATGCAATCTTTTCATTTCGATAAGAGCTATGCTATGAGAAGGAGAAAACATTTATCATTCCCGGATGCACAATGTCCCAACATTTTAAAAAACTCATCAATATCAATATCTTTAAGAAATGAGCAAAATAGACTGTACACCAATACACAATTCATGGCCCCCCCAGGCCAAATTTTCAGAGTTTAAGACCAAAAAAATGCCAAGAATCATGCAATTTCGCTACTTCAAATGCAAGGATGCCCCCAATCTAATATAAAGCAAGAAATTAAATCTTTTTGTTTCAAAATTTTCACTAAAAGAAATAATGAACTTTCTTAAAACAAAGAAACCCAAAATAAAAATTTTCTTTTAAAGAGAACTATTCAGAAGAAATTTGATCTTTTCCTAAACAATCCTAAAGAAAACACAGGCTTTGTAATTGAAAGACACTCAAAGAAAGAGACCAATCCTTCAAAACCAAACAAAGCAGAGATGGATAAAATCAACTCAAAGAATGTCAAGCAGACTGTAAATAGATTTGATCAAAGTTCAATCTAGTTGATCAAAGCAAAACTGGGCATCAAAAAGACAGGAAGACCTAATCCAAAACTTTTACAAATGAGTTTGCAGCCTGGTAGTGGGGTACAGTGCAAGAATTATGGATTCTCGCAGTCTAGATACAGGCAGGGTGCGAGAAGGTCGCACTAAACTGAACAGTAGGGTGCGAACATCAATGATTCTCACAGTCCATAGAGAGGTACAGTGCAAGAAGGTTTGTAATCAAGAAAAATATGGAAAAAGGACAAACATTTTGAGTGAACTTTCAGATCCAAAGAGTCTGGATGGATCTCCCACAGACTCAGAGACCAGAAAACAAGCAATCAAAGCAAGGGAAACTAGACTAACTAGGAAACTATATGTTCCCCAGTATGGTCGTCAATTTTGTTATTGGATAAATCAGTATGTGCGAACACTAACTAATCTCCCTAGATCCACCTAGATCTAGAACAAAACACACTAGAACATGACACTTTCATTAAGTTTTAGATATTTAATTTACTAACTAAAGAGGGATAGGTGACATACCATTTAAATGTTGCTTCCTCTCGCCATCGCCATCCTAGCTTCGTTCCAACACTCATACAATGATGAACCTACAAAAGAACGCAACCAACCAAAGTGATAGTAATAGAATAAATTCAATATAAACCTATGTATGTGATCAAGGAATCATACAATAAAACACAACAAGCTTTATAGGAAAGACTCATATTATTGTATCATATTAAATGTGAAAGAGAGATTTCAACCATGGCCTTGATGTCATAAGGTCCCTTCCAACTGTACTTTGTTCCTCACACACTTCCACTCCAATAATTGTGAGAGCATAGATCTGATAATATTCACAATCTATCTTAACAAAATGGCTCATCTATCCAAGCTAACAATCTCCAAAGCTCAATCCAATCCAAGCTCCAAAATCAAAAGCTTAAAAGCTAATTTCATCCAAGCCAATCCCAAAAGATAACTTTCTCCATGAGAGATCCTCTCCTTTTATAAGTTGAAGAGTAAGGTGAGGAGGTTAGGATGATCCCACTAAATAGAAGTTTATCCTTCTAGAAGCATCGAGAATATGCTCTTTTTTCCCACGTATGGGCATTCTCGCACCCTACTTACAGAGCGACCTATGAACCTCTCATAACCCAACTATGGTGTAGCTTGCGAGAATCAGGCATTCTCGCACCCTAGCCATAGTGAAGCATGCGGAAATCATCTTTAATAGGGTTTTTACAAAGGGAAATGCAACTTCTTTTCTCAGGAAAAGTTCTTCTCCCTTCTTTCTTCAGGAACTCAGGCCATTGACCCCTCTAAAGGAAACAGATAGGTTTACATCATTAATGGTCATAGGGATGATGAAAATAATGTGTAACAATTGTATAAATGTGAAGCATCTCAAACATGAAGTGGCCTGCCTGCACCATCGCCTGTGCATTTGTTCCCATAGAAACCAAAACATCATAAACCAAAACGCTTCAGGAATATGAAGTGGCCTGCCTGCACCGTCGCCCGTGCATTCGTATCCATAGAAACCAAAACATAAGAAACCAAAACGCTTTAGGAATATGAAGTGACCTGTGCCTTCCTTTCATAAATTTAAAAGTGGCGCCTGTAATCTATCGCCTATCTCATATAAATAAAATAAATAATTTTACAAAACGTGGCGGCAATCCTATATTGTTACAGTAATTTTTTAATCATTTTTAGTAAAAGTGAAAAAGTAAACATGATAAATGTACGATTTTATAAATGCAAGGGAGTTAGTTCTTGCAATCTTATTCATTGATTTGGATGTAAGACGAAGAATATACCAGCATCTTCACTTTTTGGCCATCGGATTAAATTTTGTAATTAAAAGGATGATTAATCCATCAATTCCAATAGGGGGATTCCTATCGACGTAAATATATACTCTAAAATCCACCGTGGGAGCCTCTCAACCAATACGATATGTAAAGCTAGTCTTGGCATGTGGAAAAAGAAAAGTCACGATAATGGTCGGTGAGGAGTTCTTATTATTAAAAAGGAAAAGAAACATTATTTAAATTTTTTTAAATATAAATCTAACCATGTCTAGAGAGAGAGGTAGGATATATATATAATTTAAATGACATAAATTTTTATTTTTTATTTTTTTTTGTAAATTAGGGATTTTCTACACTAATTTGATGTTTAACTTAATTATGACTTCTTTGATACTAACTTCTATGCTTTATGCCATTATTTCAAGTAAAATAGAGAAAGACCCTCTCTTTCTTTCAACTTACACTTTCCATAAAGATAAAATGAATAAAAATGTTGAATGTAATTGTAGTATTTTGCACTTATTTTGGTATATACAACATATGGGCTTTCCTTCCATATTACAATTTTCTCCATAACATTCCATAGAACTTGGAACTATATTTTTTTTCAAAAGGGAAGAATATCTTCTTTAGAAATATAAAGTAAAACTTTACAATATATTGCTCCTTCTGTCCTTTTAACAAGTCCCACTTTTGTTTTTTTTAGAAAATTGTCTTCCATATATATACTTTTTACAAAAAACAAAAAATCAAATCTATTCCATATCTATTACAATTTTGATCGACAATTAATCATGAAAAAAAATGGACTTAGTATTCAATCATTTGTTCAAATCTTCAAGCTCCATCTCCCATTCCTTCTACAAAAAATAAATTTTCTTCCTCTATAAGTAAGGCCTATTTTGATAGTTGATTTGCTTCCTTATTAAACTCCCTAAAAATGTGTTGTAATTTTAAGTTCTAGAATATTCCACTCATCTGACGAATCCAGGGCATCCAAGGCTGTAATAAAATCACCTGCAAGTTGTTTTTATGAGAAAACAAGTCAACAATTAATTTGTAATATCCAACCACCTCAAGAACATGTTTATGAAGAGAAAAAAAACAAAAGACTCCACAATGCCAGGAGTTCTCCTCTAGTGTTAGTTCCTTTTCAACGGTTCATTTTAATACTAAAAATATTCCCCTATGTACATTTTAGTACTCCACCCACACCACATTTTTCTCCTCCATTTTGTGAAGCCCCATAAAAAAAACAACTACTAAATTTGTTTCTATCATATGGGGGCGAACTACTCTTTGTGAATGGATAGTAACGGTTTTGTTAAAATCACCCATATCAAGTAAAACTCAATTGATTACATTATGAATAGATATTGGTTGATTCTCAAAGATAATCAAATTCCACTGTCTCCAAATTTCCCAACATATACAACAAGGTAATTCCACCCAATTGTCCTCCTTCTTCATCCAAATTTGAAAACTTTCACTGAATTGTCCACCATCCCACTTTTTTTTTTATTTAAGAAAATTTAATAGTGATTTCCAAACTCATTTTGTGACTAGATAATTTACCATTAAATGGTTAATCGTTTCCTCTTCCTCTCCACAAAGGGCGCATCTACTAGGTCCATCAAAACCCCTTTTTGTCAGATTATCCCAGGTTAGAATTCTATTTTCTATCATCAACCAACAAAATATATTAATCATCAGTGGTATCCACCAATTCCAAATATCTATCATCCAATATTTGTGTACATATTCCCCTTTCTCTATAAATTGCACCTCATAATCTTGTTTCACAGATACAATTCCTAACTTATTATCTCAGGTCCATACCAATCTATCTCTTTCATCAGATAAGGCAAATCATGAGTGTTTTAATCCCCTCACATAGTTCTCCCATTCCAATTTTTGTTCACCTGTCAATTCAAGAGCATTTGTATTCTTCCAAATACATTTGTGTGCCAACCGAGATTCAACAGAAACTACCTGGTCAATAGTGTAAATACCTTTTGAGTGTAGTAAGGAAATCAAATTTTCATACAATTTGTAGTAATAATGAGATCCTATGAATGGATCCAAACCAACTCTAATATCCTTTCCATTTCCAGGTTTCCAAGCCAACCAATCACTGATAATAGACAGAGAATCAGAAAGTGCTTTCCAACAATTTGACATACCTTTTACATTTGAATTTCCTTTTCTAATACATTCATTCATAGACATTATTTTTAGATACTTTTTAATTATTACTTCATGCCACAGTCCAGTACCAAACATGCTCCTCCACATGATTTTTGCAGCTAGTGCTTTACCAAAACTGACAATATTTTTTAAACCCCATCCTCCGCATTTCTTAGGTTTTGCAATTTTGTCCCAACTTACCAAATGTAAACTTTATGTCTCTTTGTTTCCCAACCATAGGAATATAAAAATCCTCCTCCTAATACTATTCAAAATGTGTTTGGGTATCTTTGCCATAGACAACTAGTACACTGAGATTCTTTCCAATACCGAATTTACCAAAATATACCTTCCTCCCAAAGTAAGCCATCTATGACACCAATTGTTTTTTTTCCACTTTTTTTATCATCCATCTCCAATCATTAATCAGATAGAAATTTGGTTTTAGAAAAAATACCAAGTATTTAAAACCATCATCTAAATATTTTACCTTATAAGGTATTAATTCCTTCAAGGGAATTAACTCCTCTGTAGTCCAACCTGCGTCCAAAAATTGTGACTTTTGAACACTGTAATCCATTCCAGTTGCATAGCTAAATCATTCAAGTGCCTCCTTAAAAATTCCCCATTCTATCAAAGTTCCTCTACCAAATAGAATAATATCATCTACAAAAAGTAGATGAGTAATTCTAATTCCTTTCACTATTGAAATTCCCTTGATTTTTTCTTCCTCCACAAGTTTCTTTAGTATTCTGCTAAGTCCTTCTACTATAAGTAAAAACAATAATGGAAAAAGAGGACATCCTTGTCTTAGTCCTCTTAAACTTCTAAAAAAACTAGTGGGGATTCCATTGATTAAAACTAATAAATTTGTTGAACTGGAACACCCCATTATCCAATCAGTCGCTTCCAAGATGATCCCAATTCGCAATAGAACTAGTCTTAGGAAACTCCAATCAACCCTATCATATGATTTTATCAGATCTAGTTTTAAGATCACATATTTTGAATTCTTAGTCTTTATACTATGTAGGGCCTCTTTTTCTATACTTATAGCCTCATTGATCTATCTATTTTTTAGGAATCCAAACAACTCCTTAGATATTCCCTTTGAGAGGAAATTTTTTATTCTAACCACAATAATTTTTGAAATTACCTTATACAAAAGGTTACATAAAGGATTGTTCTGAATCCATCAAAGGATTTAGGTTTATCACTTTTTGGAATTAGTGCTACAAAAGTGGCATTCAGAGTTTCTATTATCTTCCCCTTAATTCTGGATTCCTCCACTGCTTCTAGAATATTCTTACCCAAAAATATCAAAAAATTCCAGAAAAAAATGAATTCTCCATCCATCAGGCCCAAGACGTTTTGAGTTAGAAAATCCTGTTATTGTAGACAATAACTCGAGTAATAAAACTGGGTCAGCAATATTTTTTCCTTCTTCCACTAAAAAAAATCTAGGGTAGGTTTGTATAACTTCCAATTTTTTTATAATAGAAAGATCCTCTTGAGCTTTAAACATTTTTCAAAATAGGTAACAACTTCATTCTCCAAAACCTTTTGTTCATTAGCCATTGCTTCGTCATCCTTCTTTATCTCCCAGATAGTGTTTGTCTACTTTATGAAATTGGCGAAAGCATGGAAGAACTTAGTGTTTTTATCACTAGAGTTTAACCAATTAATTATGTTGTTCTGTCTCCAAGTCTCCTCTTCTTATTTTAACAGTTTTGACTTCCTCTTATCTTTCTCTAACATCCTTTCCCTATCTTCATCTCTCATAATTCCCTCAGGGTTTGCAGAGTATAGAGTATCCAATTCGACTTCAGTCTACATTAATTCTTCTTTAGATTTTAATTTCTTCTTTTTTTCCCATTTTATAACCAAAGACTTCAGGGATTTGATTTTTGAGGACAGTTTTATCATTGGTGAAATATTGCAAGGCTCCTCCATCTTATACCAATTGGATTGTACTAAGGATACAAAATCTGGATCTTTTAACCACACAGAATTAAATTTGAAAGGGAACTTTTATTTTTGCTGAGGTAGTTCCATTTGGAATAAAACTAGCATATGATCATAAATATTAACATTAACCAACATATGATCATAAATCTTAACATTAACCACCTAGATCCTAAAAAGGTACCTTGAATCAATCAATGATTCACTCATTAAAAAATGGTCTAATCTTTTTTATATAAAATCTTGAGTTCCCCTGCAATTTATCCAAGTAGGAAAAAGATTTATAGGTTATAAATCGATTAATCCTTCTTCTTGTATCATTTGATTGAAGTACGCAACTAAATGATCGCTTCTAGCATTTTTTCCCCAAATTTATCTTACATAAGTTGTGAAGTTCATATCGCCACCCATAATTAGATTTGGATCTTTTAGAATACCATCCTTTTTTATATTGTTCCAAAAACTTTGTCTTTCGACATACGGCCCCTAATAGTTAATAGCTTCAAATTCAAATTGATTTGATTTAGAAATCCCTCCGACAATATTCCTGTAGGAGTCAAAAAAGAATTGAGGTTATCTTTTTGGGATTCCATTCAAACAGTAGTCCTCGAGAGAATCCTTTTGAATCCACTGCACAAAAATTCCAATTAGGGAAAAAATTTGAGAGAATCTCTCTCGCCTTTATTCCATCAACCATAGTTTCTTATATCATGACTAGATCTGGTTTTACCAAATCAAAAACTATTTTTAGGGCTAAGGTTTTTGGATCTTCCCCCACTCCTCTAATGTTTAGCGAGAGTAATATCATTTAATACCTCTTTCTAGGACTTTATGTGCTCTAAACGCCCGTGGTCCCTCTAAAACCTTCAAGTTTAAGTTCCCCTCATTTTCTTTCTCTTTTACGACTTTCCTAGCACTCCTGGTTTTGATTCGCGAGAAATATTTCTCCATCCCCCCAAATACAGTCCCTTCCTTAAATGAAATATCCAATTTATTTCTCCACCCACAAGCACTTGCATTCGAGCCATCTTTTTTTGTTTTCAGGCTAGATCCAAAGAGAGTTTTTTCTCCAGAAAAAAAATGTAGTGGGGTTCTATTTAAAACTTCTTTATAGGAAGGTAGTAAATTTTTTAATGAGTCCTCCACTGACTGGTTAATATCCTTCTCTAAAAGTTCAGAGTTCCTATCCCCGGTTGTATCCCCGGGTTCCTCGATTAAAGAAACTGTTTCATCCAACACTGTCTCAACTAATTCATAAGGGTTTTCTGGTTCTAGTGAATGCTTATTATGATTTTCCAGAATAGTTTCTTCAGCCATAACGACTCCCCCTATGGATGAAATCTCTAAGTATATTAGGTTTAAATATCCCCCCTCAACAACAATTCCCTCTTCCAGTCTCCCTCCCCCTTTCTCATCTGGAGTAAATCCCTCCTCACACACAAACCCCAGTCCCGACCCTTCTCCCTGTTCCCAAGAGCTAACATCCCTTTGACTACTAAAACCCAACTTACTAAAGTTAACAGAGGTTTCATTACTACCACAAAATTTTGTAGAAAAAATCTTTAACCAATCCATTTCCATTGACGAAAGAGAGCATGGAAGTGTAATTTTAACTTACCTATGAGCATAGTTGAGTTCATTGAGTTGATTAATGAGTCCCCTTCTAGAGCCTCTTCTTCCTTATCAACATTAAGTTTGACATCTTGGTCGACCTCTGTCCATCCCTCCTTCCATGTCGAATGATTTTTTGATTTTCTGGGGAAATTCTTTTTAAGTGTCCCACCTCCTTGGATACCATGCACTGGAACGAGATACCCTAGTAGTCCAATTTATATGTGTGAACAAAATCCCTCCAATCAATTTCCAGGAACTCCGATAATCCTTTTTGTGGATCTACTTCAACTAATATTTTTCCCATTTTTCGATCCTGTCCCTCCAACAAATTTTGTTCCACATGAAGGAACTTACCCAGAGCATCTCTCATTGCTTTGAACGCTTCCAGGTTCCAGAAAGTCAGTGGGCATCCCAGCATTAAAACCCATAGGTTCCTGAATCTGATAACATCTTTCTCCAAGTTAAGACAATGTGTCCACCTTTTTAGCATGAGGTTGCTTCTCCCACATAACCAAACCTTGTTTAATATATTTTCCATGTCTTTAGCACTCCTAAACCAGAAACATAACCAGCCTTGGACTAACACCATGGTTTCTGGAGTGTACCTCAGGAATGGCTTCCAATTTTTCTTTGTCCACCTGCCTACATCCTCCATCAAGCAATCCCAATAGCTAAAGAATCCAACCAGTGATAAGATAGATAAGGAAGAAACTTCCTTCAACCCCACATCATGGCCCAAAACCATTTTATAGGTATTTTTCCTCGGCTTCCACAATTTTTGTTGTGAAACCCTCTATTCAACGTAACCCATCTATTTTTCTCTAACTTCTAAAACCATAAAACCTATGGGGTTCTTATTAAACTCAACATAATTTTACGGATCGCCAGTTTTACCCCAATACCAAAACCCCTTCTGAGACAATGTTTTGCAGGACAGTTTCCTTCCTGTCTATCCGGAGAATGAGGGGAAAAAAGAGTGTGACTTGTTCCATTTTTTGGTTGGATATTTCCCTTCAATTCAAGTTCCAATAGGTCATCGATGACCGCAATGTACCTTTTCTCATTTTGAATTCCATCTGAGCCTTCACCTGGCGATAAAACTTCCTCGAAATTGGCGCATGACTTAAGTGCATTAAAAAAGGGCTCCTTTCTATACTTGATCGCCTTAGTTTTTAATATCTCCTCCATGTACTCTTCATCAGACTTAAATATTCCTTCCTGGATCCACATGTCATCCTCGAGTGGATCAGAGAACCAAGTCATATGTACTCCCTACTGCCTATCTACTAGGCTCCTGACCTATTATTTGTTACTAGTCCTATAACTAAGATCCACCTCATATGTATTTTCTATGACTTATCTACCAGTTCTCGTAACCTCCTATAATTTACCATGGCTATCGTAGCCTTATGCATCCTCGTTCAAGCTATATACAATTCCACTTCTACCAACACAAGGGGGTCCAATAATGGTGAGATGATTTTTTCATAAGGGAACTATCTATCACAACAATATCAATCACTTTGTTAACCCTTCATGTTGCACTTATTTAAATGAAAACATTTTTTCATTCACGCGATATCTTCATTTTTTATAACCCTTCATGTTGTACTTACTTAAAACAAAACAAAAAAATTGCATTCATCCATTGCCTTCATTTTTTATCTAATTGTATCATTTAGAATGAAGATTTATTTGTTTTAGCATTTAGTTTCTAGCACACTAAGTACAACATGGGATTAGAAAATTCATTTGAATGATCCAAACCATTATGCACATTACCATTATAGATTTGAAAGGTAAAAGGGAAATCTGAAGCTTTGGATGTCAATTTCTTACCTACAATGGTATAAGCTTTCTTCGCTACAATGTGATATTTCAATATTTTAATTTTATATCACGATGTTAAGTAATTCTAAGAAACGCATGCAAAGAAATATTCTCCTTAATTTTATTCATATTATCTACTATATTCTGATCAATTCAATAATGGAAGTAAATGTTGATGAATAAGCCAGATGTTTTGGTTTTACTATTGAAAGGTTATGAGGGGGAGGGGTACTAGGGATGATGTCTTGTTGAAATTTGTTTCTTAAGGGACAATCTCTCTTTTTCCAAATGGTTTTAACTTCCACCATTTCCAACTCTGCTCCTTCATTAACATTAAAATATTCATTGTTTTCCATAAGAATCCTATCTCACATGTAACTAGCTCCTTCATTAACATTAAAATATTCATTGTTCTCCATTAAAATCTTATCTCACATAAAAATGGTTGAAGAAGGTCATGTTTATTTATTTCCTTGAGCCACTTGTCCTCCCCTAGGCTCACCAAATTATTATTTAAACACCTCAAACAAATTTAGGAATTTATGGAATTATTTTTTACCTTGGTTTGTTTCATGTACTTACACCAATGGTTCATAACTATCTCATCTATGTCTACATGGATATTGATGGGTGGAATCATTTTTTAGGGAGGAGTTCTTATTCATCTTGTAGTAAATCCTAATATCTCATCTGGTTGATGATCCAAAATGGATCACTATATAACTTCTCATATCTTTTGGTATTTTCTTGGTGGAAAATTGGAAACATGGATTTGTAGGGCCCATTTTAGCACTAGATTTTTTTTTGGTGATTTGGAGACCTGAAACTTATGGATCCCGTTTTAGCCATGAAAAACCTCGTTATTTGAACCAGGTCAAAACGACCATCCATTTGTCCAAATAGTAGTCTATTTCTCAATAATTTGGGCTATCAACTAATTGTCTTTGATTGTCAGTCGACTATCGAACTAATAGGATAGTCAACTACTTGACCAATTTTTGTCAATTTTCGATCGATCGCTCAACCAACTTTCTCCAGCTAGTGGTTGACCTCTTGAATCACCATCTCCAACTAGTGGTTGATCTCATAACTGTCCAAATCCAGGAGAATTGTGACAAAACATCATAATCTGAGGTTCCAACACCCCCCCATAAAGAATTGTTTAACCTCTATGGAACCCAATTTCATCTCAGGATCGCCTATCATCCCCAAGCCGATGGAAAAAATAAAGTTTTCAACAAATGTTTGGAAACATATTTGCGGTGATTTGCATCCAAAATAAAAAATCAATGGGCTCGGTGGTTACCCCTAACTAAATGGTGGTACAACACATCTTACCATACTGTCTCTCGCATGACTCCTTTTGAAGTGATCTATGGGGAAAATCCACCATCAGTTCTCTCATAATTTATAGGTGTGTCCAAGGTTCAGGACGTTGACAGAATTCTTATAGTTCGATCATCCATTCTCCATACCCTAAAATAAAATTTGGTCATGCCTAATAATTTCATGAAGCAACAAGAAGATGAGCATCATTCTAAGCATTAATTCACTGAAGGGGACCATGTGTTTCTTTTCCTGGAACCTTATATGTATTCTTACTCAAAGCTGAACACTATCAGAAAATTGCCCCCAAATTTTGTGGTCCTTATACAATTCTCAAGCGAGTGGGGCATGTGACCTACCAACTAGCTCTTCCCAGTCATTCTAAGCTCTATCTTATTTTTCATGTCTCATACTTCAAGAAAATATTTGGAAATAAGTGCTAGACTCAAACCAGTCTCCCTAAGTTGGATGAAGAAGGTTCAATTTGCTTGTAGCCATAAGAAGTCTTGGAAAAGTGAAAGTGCCATCTCTGTCAGTGCACCATCAAGGAAGTGTTAGTTTAGTGGAAATATACAACTCCAAAAGATGGCACTTCATAGTTGGCTACCATTTTGCAACTGTTTCCTCATATCAAGCCTTGAGAACAAGGATATTCTTCAAGGGGAAAGGCATGTTAGGAACCTAACCTCCCTAACCCCTCACATAGGTAGAATAATATATTTAATATGTAATAGAGGTTGACATTAGTTAATAAGGACTATTTAAAATGTGAAAAAGTCTAATGTAAGAAGACATAATAGAAGTTTTTTCTTCTAAAATGATCTTCCTCTAGAATGTTATTTAGAAGATAGCATTAGTATAAATAGGATTAGAAGGCATGAGAAAGTATCATCTTGAAATTATTTTAATAGAGCTCTCCTCTCCTGGAGTTTTCCCCATCAAAGAGGCAAGTGAACATTTCTTTCATCCAATAAAGATATTATTGTTGGTGTTTCTATTCTCATTAGTGTGTTGTTTTGTTGGTATATGTTGCAATATTTATGCTTCTTCTTGTTACAATACATCTGGTACCTTACAAAGGAAAGAAGAAACTACAACATTTCTAAATAAAAATGGTTATTGTCATATTTGTCTTCATAAATCATGCAAAGGAGAATGCATTTAGTGAGAGAGATTGGTCATACAACATATTAACCAGAGAGAATTTATTTTTTAGATTTGGAAGCTGAATGAAAATGATAAGGGTGTCCTTCCTCAGTGAGGGTGTTTGAATTAGTGTGTGCATCAGGTTGGAAAAACTAACCATGCCAGAAGGGTGTACCCAAAATTAACTTTTCATAGTTAAGAGGGACAACATCATAGAAAACCATATCTTGGAAAAGTGTGCCAATAGTGAATGTGAAAGTGTAGATCTATGATACCAACAATGAGCTAGCATCATTTGTGACCTAGCCTAGATAATATGGGTGGGGATGAGGAGTGATACGAATATCCAATGCTTTAAAAAGGGAAAACAGGACTAAATTTTTATTTACTATCATTATCAAGAATCAATTTAACTCTATGATTCTTAATTTCGTAGTTGTAAGTGAAGAGAAACCCTTGATCAATAGAAGTATAATTTCAATTCATAAGCAAAAGTTGAGGATCATGTTTAATAGGATTGGACACGTCATTTAGAAGTAGGTGTTTGATTTGGTTAAGTGAAAATTTTCCTAGCAACATGTGAACGGTGTAGGGAATGACAATTCTCAGTGTTCTCTAAAGATGTCTTATGAAAACTAAAAAACTGGTTAAGGGTGGCTAGAGAGTTATAGAGGATGTTGTTGGGTATAGGGTTTCATGTTAAGTTTAATGATGAGTACATGGAATCCTTCTTAATAAGGGGGAATGAATGATCCAGGTGGATATCGGTGGCCACCCACCTATTCCACTTTCTCAAAACATAGTTTTCCACCTTGGTAGTCTTTCTATGGTTTTTCGGGTCCTAAACTTCTAGGGCCATTTTGAGGTCGTAAACGACGTTTTATTGGTACAGCAGTGCCTAACATGTTTGCAAAGGAAGATGCTAGACTGAATGGAATGTTTACTTCTCTGCTAGAAATTTTTTACGGTATACTAAGTGCCCCAAACAAAGATTGTATGCAAAAGTTACGCCATCAGTAAGTTGACGTATCAACTACCCCCATCAAGGCCCAAAAGTGTTTTGGCATTTCATCTCCCGGGGTTATGTTTTTGGATGTTTAGGGTTTTCTCATTTATGCTTTATGCTTTTTTTTTTGTAAATGAAAAATGCATCCTGTGATGTCCAAGTCAAAAAATGGAGGCCTTCCATCTTCCCTGCCAAGAGGAAACCAAGGCAGGTGGCGGACTGCAGTCTTTACATCATTGTTCAAAAGTTAAACTGGAAATAAAACTAGACTGGAATTAGAACTGGACATTGGACCAGAATTGAAACTAACATCTAAGCAAGAAATTGGACACCAAAACCAGATTGAGCTGCACTCCATGGAATTACCTGTTAGAATTGGAAGTTGTGTCGCTGGGATCATTGTTGTGAGGCCCATTTTGATTCTGCAGGACAAAAGGCCTTGCACACGTCAGACATTTTTGACCATCTGGTGCAATGGAGAATGCCTCATAAAACATGTTGATGCACTGGTTCATGAGTATGTCACGGTGGATCTAATCCACCATCTGGCTCTGCATCTTGAACACTAACACTAATTGTTCTGGGTGGAAGAAGGGCGAGGGGCCTTGCCATGGTTCCACGACTATCGTGATAGGTGGTGGCGTTAGGACCTTTCCACCTTCCACCATCATGCCACTGAAAACCTCGCCTGTAGCATATTGTGTGCCATCCCTGTGCACCATCCCATCTTCCTCCTCCTTCTCAAGCTCCTCATCCTTCGCTGTGGCGTTGGACAATTCGATTTCACCTGGAAGCAAGGCATCCTGAGAGTCAAGGTGGAGGAATTCCTCTGGGAATTCCTCCTCCATGATACAAGTGTGAACATCCTCTGCCTCCTCCATGATGATGGTGAAGTGGAAAACCTTTGTGACTGGTGCAGTGGCTTCCATTGAAAAATTGCTTGGGGGCTGCTAATTCTTTTGCACAGTGAAGAGAAGGGACTCTGGAGGGAGATGTAAAGTTTCCTCCGAGATCAATTCCTCCACATAAGCCATTGGAGGTGACCTAACCTTAACTCTGTTGAGTGTAGCCTGAGTGAGATGAGTGCGGGCTATGGAGAGTGCCCTCTCTAACTACTTCCTCCTCCTTTGTCGTGCGGCGAAGCTATGCCAAGTAGGGCCACAGAGCGACCTACTTCTCTCCCTCGGCATTGAGGAGGTGATGCGTATCGCTATCATGCAAGAGGTCCTGTGGTGGTTGCACCATAACTTAGAGTTGTTGACCTAGTACAGGGAGAAGGTGAAATGGTGTGAGCTACTGCAATGTTGGATAAGAGTGTACAAGAGTGACATGAATGCTCCCACTAATGTCTCTAATCCATTGAATCCCATGGTCGTCATTCTGCTCGCACGACGGATTTTTCCTTCAGTTCTTGACAGATAGTAATGGCGAGCTCCCATTTAATGGAGAGGGGATGGGAGCCAGCCTTCCATATTTATGGTTGGGCTCGGGCCTGTGTTACGTGGCCATGGTGTGTTGCGTGGAACCCCATCGAGGGTTGGGTAATCATTCCTAGCCAGGTCTAGGCAGCAGTTTGAGAGTTTAGATTGGGGTGAGGTTTGGGCATTCCAGTGGATTAGCTCTGTCATGGAAGCCACTCCTTCATTTGCCAGGAAATCAACTACTTTGTTTGCATCCATTTTCACATGTGAGGGGATGATGGTGAGGTTGGGCTGTAAGAGGGAGACAAAATACTCCAAGAGTCCAGAAAGTCTCCAACTAGGTGAGACTTCTAGAGGGTGCTCTCCATGAAGAATTTTGGTTATGAGCTAGAAGATGATATGAGAATCCCCCTCCACAATTATCTTTTTAAGTTGGTGGTTTGTTTCTATCTTGATTCCTCTTAGGAGGCTCCAGAGTTCAACATATTTGTTTGTGTTGAAACCCAGATAACCTGCTACGAAGTGGATGATTTCTTTGTTTGAGTTCCTCAGGATTGCCCCAAAGCCAGTCGGGCCTAGATTTCCTTTTGATGCACCATAAAAATTTATTTTGATGAATCCTATTGGTGGGGGGGACTAGGTTCTTGGGTTGCTAGTTGACCGGTTGGCCACTGAGGTCTGGGTTGTGTCATCAAGGTTGAGTTTCCAATTTTGGAGGATATTTCATTCTCCCATACTTCACTTTGAGTCTTCATGGGACCATTGCCTACTTTTAATTGTTTCCCAGATTAAATTCATGTTTTTTTCCCATGTTTAGGTGGGGGGTGAAGCCTTCGATCTGAATATTCTTTTTTTTCTTTCCTTCCATATTTTCCAAAGGGTGAAGCCTGATAGGAGCTGCCAGATGCGATCAAGAATTGGGTTATGATAAGTGATCGAATCCCAATTTTCTATAGTTCCAATTATGTTGGTCATGTTTCTATTGGAGGAACACATTATTTGAGTCCCTAGATCCCAAATTATGTGACTGTAATGGCAATGGTTGAAAAGGTGTTCCATCATTTCTTCATGTTACTGACAGAGGGAGCAGATGGAGGGACTTGTGAAACCTCATTTTTTGAGATTGTCCCAGATGAGGATGTGGTTTTGTACTGTGATCCAAAGGAAGATGGACACTTTAGGCCAGAGTTTTGAGTTCCAGATCTTACCCCATATTCTCTCCTTGGCCTGATCTTGATAGTTCGCCTGCAAATAGTAGGCTTCTTTGACTGAAAAATTGTCGGGTATGGAGTGCCCCATCGGAGAATGTTAGAGCCTTCCCTGATGGATATTTTTCATTGTTTTGTGCAATATCTCCAGGCCTGGATGTCCATTTCTCTTGGGAGGTGTATTTCATGTTGTTCAGTTTTCCAAGTGCACCATGGTGGTTCCTGTTAGGCGTTCTCCAAAGATCCTTAACCCATCTAAATTTTTCAGGTTGAAATGATTGACGTAGAGGGGTGAGTTCTTCCAGAGTGGCTAGAGGCGGTTGTTGTTGCCAAGAGTCCTTCTAGAACAATGCAATTTCCCCATCCCTTATTTCCTAGAAAGAATGAATTTGTACTAGTTGTCTGTTAAGCCAGGTTGTGTTCCATATATTGGATCCATGTATCTAATCGTTCAATCTGATTAGTTTCTCTGCTCAGGTGGCCGGTGCATATTTATGTTTCCATATTTGTGCCCAGAGTTCTGTAGGGTGCTTGAGCCATCGCCACAACAATTTTGCTCCCATAGTTTATGATTTATGTTAAAAGGGCCTTTGGAGCCTCATTATAATCATCTTCTTGTGAATGTGCATAGACACCACATCTCTTCTCATAAATAAGCTACCACCATTCTAGTGAGTTCACTTCGCTCGAAATTTTATAGTTCCTATACATTTTGTTCATTAATAGAAATTATGTATTACTATAGCTCTATGATTCTTGCAATATATCTATTTGTTTTCTTGTTATATATTTTCCTTCAGTTTTTTTATGAGTATAATCTGAATCAATTCTATAAGAAGATGTTGATTAAGGGTTGTAAAAATTTAGATCAACTAGATTATCCACGAATATTGAAATGATTTGAGTTTTTATTGCATGAATTGTGTATGGTGTTGCAATATTTGTTGTTGTTGCTACAACATCTAATTTTGTAGATCAACAAGTGAAATCCCTTAGTTGCGAGCTAATTTATGAGGCGTCATGTGGAACAAAAAAAACTAAAGAACTTCTTTAAGAGAGTTTGTCTCTTGATAGGATATTTGTTATTGATGTGGGATATAGAGGGTGATGTATCCTCTACTTTCCTTGGTGACAGAAGATGGGAACAAATCTCTAATACCAATTTACATGGAATGGAACTCAAAACATAAAACTAGAAAAAAAAAATGTATATGGTGTGGGAATATTTTTTTTTGTTGCTACAAGATCTATTTGTTGTTGTTTCTACAAGATCTAATTATGTAGATCAACAAGTGAAATACCTTCATTGTGAACTAATTTTTATGAGGTTTCATGTGGAAAAATAATTCTAATGAACTTCTAAAAGAGATTTGGTCTCTTGATAGAATTTTGATCATTGATGTAGGATATAGAGGGTGATGTATCCTCTCCTTCCCTTAACTATAGAAGATAGAAACACAAACTCTAATACCAAAAAGATCTAATACCAATTTATAATAACTAGAACTCAAAGCATAACCAATTGATACCAAGTGAAAAACAAAAATCATTTCTTCATTTACTAAAAACACCCTTTCTACATACCAAATTGCCTCATTTATATAGATACATTCTATAAAAAAGTTAACAATTCATTTTTATAATGTCTTTATATTTATTATAATATATTATCTCATTGTCTTATTATAGTGCCTCCTCGAAAGTATATAGCTTTCACTCATGTGTTGACTGCATATTACTTTAGTTTGACTTTAAAAAATTTGCAAACACCCTAATCTTAAACATATGGAACAAATTTTTTTATTTGTTAATATGTAAAATAATATATTTTTCTCATCATTTATTGGTTGATGTATTTGATACTCTTATTGGAGTCTTATTGGAGTCTTCACGTATTTCGAGAATTTAATTTTTTGCAAACACCCTAATCTTAAACATACGAAACACACATTTTTATTTTTTAATATATAATATATTTTTCTCAGCATTGATTGGTTGATGTATTTTATTGGTTGAATTGCGTGCTCACACCACGCGTTATCTCCCTTACGACGGCTATCATTGCAAATCCCATAAAATTTTGAGATTTGCACGCATATTCGCCTGGAGGTCATAATATTGGCTCGTGAATTCAGAGATTTTCACAAATATTTTGCATTGGTAATTCCACGCACAGACAGTAACCAAGCAGTGCACAATCAAAGTGTGTTTAATTCCCCTTTTATTTTCCAAATGACCACCAACTTACGGTTTGAACGCGTCTGTGACCGCAGAATAAGAAACGAGGATTCATCTTCATTGGATTTGGCCTTATTTCTGGGCACCAAAATGTTGGATGGCGTCAATAGATGTGGCCACTACTCACTACATGGGACCTACATGTTCTCACTCTTTATTTATGTCTTCTATGTTGTTTCCTATTTCCCATGGATCACTAAATCTAGATTTGGGACCCTGGAATGGATTGATGCAGCAAGAAAAAACCCTAGCTTGACCCCGAGGATGGATTTTTGTGACCCTGGAATGGATTGATGGAGAAAGAAAAACCCATGTTTAGCCCCAAGGATAGATTGATAGAGTAACCGAAAAACCCTAAATGTGTTTCATCAACCTCTTAACAGAAGCATTGATCATAAGGTTTAGCAGGAGGAATGATCATAAGATTTGGTAGGAGATTTATGGAGTTTAATGTGTTATTCAAAATGCATTTTTTCAACTAATTTGTGTTTGAATTTTGCAGATAGCAGATGAAGCACCTAGAGAAAAGTCGTGTGGCTCTCTTCTAACCCCAACACAAGGGTTTTCGCCGACGAAGGGGCATGTGTGTCCATTGTCCAGCCATTTAAAGAAATCACAATCATTGAGTTCCTCCATGGAATCCCTGGATCGATCCACTTCGCCTTCGGGGATGAGAGGGCTAACAGGGAATTTAGATGTTGTGATATGCTTACGAACTGCCATAAAAACTGCAACACACTTCAGATTTATTAATTTCATTTATAAATATGATGAAGCAAATTGATTCATTGAGAGTGTGCACCCTACTGCTACAACAATTACATTATGAAACATCTATTAACTACATACAATTTAAAGACATTATAAGCATCACTATTTTCTAACAATTATTTTGAATTATTATGTTTCACTTTACCTTCCCTTTTTTTATACACCAAGATATTTATTACAATCATTATCTTTAATTTAGCTATATTCAACATCTCAAAATTAAAATATTTTAAAATGTTAAAAAATTATTTAATATCTTACAATTAAAATATTTTAAATCTTAAAAAATATTATTATATTTATTGATCTAAATAATTAAAATGAAAAAAAATAATAATAATCACAAAAATAATTGTAAGAAAAAATTTGAAATCTTTTAAGATTATGTTTGAAATTTATTAGCTAAAAATTGTCACGGCACATTTAAATCTTATAAAATATTTTGAATAAGTTTTTATAACTATTTTAATGATGAGTGTTTGTTATATATGTTACAATATAAATTGTGAAGTTTTGGAAGTCTTTCTAGTTTGTAATATATCTTCATGGGATATACAAATGTTTGGTTTTTATAATTTGTATAGTGTTTTAAGTGAGATGTTATTAATTTTTGAATATTGAATATATCAAAGTTCATGAAATATTCGTTGGTAAAAGTTTTCAAAAATTATATTTAAAACTCAAAAACAATAACAATAATTATTATATTTAATTATTTAAATAATTAAAACAAAATAAAATATTGAAAAAAGTTTTGTAGCTACTCTCCAAAATCTTTTAAGATTTATGAATCATGTTTGAGATTGATTGTTTGATTAACTGAAAATTGAGATAGTAAGTGGAAATCTTATAAAATATTTTGAATTATTTTTAAAAATTAATTCAATTAAAATTAATAGAAGTGATATGCACTCTAAAATTTGTGAAAAAGAAGTGTAATGTTTATGGATCATCAGTAGCATTTTAAAAAATAAAAATAAAACAATTTACATATAAGGTTATTAAATATATTCTCAACTATAATGGATATAAATACATAAAATATATTTTCAATTAATTTTTTTTAATATATCAAAATATATTTTTAATTATTAAATCATTAACTTAATATTATATTTTTAAGTTATCATTAAAAAAATTTAAGTTAATCTTATATTTATCATAAAATTCTATAATATTGAAATTTTATGAAATATTAAGAGTTATTTTGAAAATTAATTGTATTCTGATGATCTGTACTCCAAAAATTGCGAAGAAGAAATGTAATCATGAGTGATCGGTAACAATGATAAATAGAAATAAAACAATTTATATATAATAATATCAAATATATTCTCAACTCTAATTTATATAGAGTTGAATCTACATCCATATCAATAATGAAAGGTGAACTGCTATTGTTGAAAACAGTGACAACTAATTTTTTCATGAATAGGATTTCAGATTCTATAATTGAGAGTTGGTTGTAACTAATATGATTAAGTTAGAATATGGATGAGTTTACATTTAATAATCAGTTTTTAATGTACATTGTTATAAATTGGTATATGTCCATAGACGTTGTGAGAGTGAGGAGTGTGAGCCTGCTATAATCTCCATTAGTTTAATAATAAGACAACCGATACTTATGCTCAACTTTTGGGTAAACCACTTAAATTGTTGTGTTTCTTGTCTACATTCTTATTAATTATCTTTTGTTAATTTATATTTCCGCATTAACAAATTACAACAAGTGGTATCAGAGCGTGAGGAAGAAGCAGGCAAAGAAAGCTGCATGTTGAGGTTGTAGAAATTCTCGGATATGTTTTTTTCTGAGTAAAACTGATGTTGGTTTAGCATAATTGGGAGCGTCGTTTTCATTTTCAGCGCTGGGATATACCTATGAAGGGAGCGCTGGTTTCGTTTCAATTTTGGAACGTGCGCTAACCTGTATTGGCATAGCAAGCGTTGTACTGGAATCTCAGTGCTGGCCTAGATCTCGCAAAAGGAAATACTCGTCCCATCTCCAAAGGGAAAATTCGCATGTTTTTTGAAAGAATTTAAAGGTATGGACGCATTAAATTAAACAATACTTTGGAATTAAATATTGTGGAGCCATTAAAAAGTGAATTTATTCTTTAAATATCTCAAAAGTGGATTCAAGTGGCTTTATATATATATATATATATATATATATATATATATATACTTGTATGGAGTAAAAGGTATAAAGTAAATTTAAAATGTCAATTTTTAAAGAAGAGGAGAGAAGAGAGGTTAGTAAAAGTTTTTTTTTATTTAAACTCTTTTATTAAATTTTGTAAGGATTATTCATCCACATACTTTATTGAAAGGGCTTTGGATATTATAAATAGTGGTGTATGTTTCTTCTAATGAAAAAGATGCAGAGTGTCAAATTTGAAATTGAAAAGTTCAATGACAAGAACAATTTCGAGATCTGGAAGGTTAAAATGCACGATCTGCTTGTGCAACAAGGTGTTGTGAAGGCACTTTTGGGAAAAGTGAATCAACCCGCATCCATAAGAGACGATGACTAGGATGAGATGGATGTGAGAGCAATGAGTGTCATACGCCTGTGTTTGGTCGACGACGTATTGTTTAACATTGTTATAGAGAAGACAACAGTCGGTTTGTGGTCAAAGATGGAAAGCTTATACATGACGAAATCCTTGACAAACAGGATTTTCCTTAAAAGAAAATTGTACAGTTTGTGCATGAAGTAAGGTACGAAGATAGTTGATCATCTAAATACTTTTAATATTCTCTTAGTTCAGTTGACTAGCATGGGAGTGAAATTTGAATCCGATGATAAGGAAATTACATTATTGTGTTATTTGCCTACGTCATGGGATCATTTCATTACCTCTATTAGTTTCAGTTCAACAAAAAGTATTGAGTTTGATGATACTATTGAAGCTTTAATGTCTGAGGAAACAAGGAAGAAATCCAATCTAGAAGTCTCTACATCTGAGGCGATGGTGATCAGAGGCAGACCTAAAGAAAGAGGATAGGGTCAGAGGGATTTCTCTCGGTCAAATTCGAAGGGCAAAAAGAGCAAGCTCAAGTGTTGGTTTTGTGGAAAATCTGGACACCTGAAGAAGGACTGTTGGAAGCGACAACAAGCCTCCAATGAAGACCCTCCAAAAGAGACGAAGGAAACAAATGCAACCAAAATTGGTTCAACAACAGGTTCAAGTATAGTTGATGAAGTTTTGTCAATTAGTATTAGTTCACGTCATGATCAACAGTGGTTATTAGATTCTGGTGCTTCAAACCACATGTGTCTTCATAGACACTGGTTTATTACTTACGAGTCTATAGATGATGGAGTAGTTTGCATGGGAAATGATATTTCATCTAAATTTGTGGGAATTGGTAGCATTTGAATTAAGATGTTTGATGGAACTGTTAAAATACTAACTGATGTAAGACATGTACCTGATCTTAGGAAGAACCTAATCTCTTTGGGAGTCTTAGACAGAGGAGTTTATAAGACTATTGTTCAAGGTGGAGTTATGAAGGTCTACAAAGGAATTCTACTGGTTATGAAAGCAAAGAACGTTGGTAACCTGTTTTTGTTAGAAGGGAGGACTGAATCAGATCATGTGACAGTGGTATCTGAGAACGACAGTGATTTTGTTCGACTGTGGCATTAATGGTTGGGTCATATGAGTGAACAAGGATTAATGGTATTAACTAATCGTGAGTTACTTCCTAGCCTAAAGTATTTAAAGTTAGATTTCTGCAAGCATTGTGTTTATGGAAAATAGAATAGGCAGAGATTTAAAACCAGAAGATACACTAGTGAAGAAATCCTAGACTATATCCATTCTGATGTTTGGGGACCATCCCCTACTATTTCATATGGAGGATCATCATATTTTGTAACTTTTATATATGATTTCTCTAGGAAGGTGTGGATCTATATGTTAAAGAGTAAGAATGATGTATTTACAGTTTTCAAGTAGTTTAGAGCTTTAGTGGGAAAGAGCACTCGTCGATCCATTAAATTTTTAAGAACAGATAATGGTGGTCAATTTACGTCAATGGAGTTTGAGAATTATGCAAGGAAATTGGGATCGATAGGCATAAAACCACTGCCTATACTCCTCAGTAAAATGGAGTTGTTGAACGCATGAACATGACTCTTCTAGAGAGAGCAAGGAGTATGCTTAGTAACGCCAATTTGCAGTAGGAACTATGGGTAGATGCACTAACTACAGGTTGTTATATGATGAATCGATCACCATCAACAGCAATAGAATGCAAAATACTTGAGGAGGTATGGACAGGTCACCCTTGTAATTATTCTAATCTTAAAGTTTTTGGTTGCGGTGCCTATGCTCTAATTCTGAAACATCAGCATTCTAAATTAGATCCAAAGTCAAAAAAGATTATATTTGTTGGATATGGTGATGGTATTAAGGGGTACAGGTTGTGGGATCCTACTACCCATAAGATCACCATTAACAGAGATGTAATATTTGATGAATCATCTCTCATCAAATCAAATGTAGATGTTCAAATGAAACAGGAAGAAGCACCAAAGTATCAACAAATTCAGTGTGAAACTAATGAAGGTGAACATGAACAAGTTTCAGAAGATGTCCATGAAGAGTCTCCTACAATAGAGCAAGACATGGTTGATGATGACAGTCAACAGATTGTGGATGAGCCACAAACTTCCCTAAGGAGATCTACACAGGATAGAAATCCTCCAAGAAGGTATGATGATTTTGTTTCATCAGTTTATTTAAGTACTAATGATGATGAACCTTCGTGCTATCAGGAAGTTGTGAAGGGTTCAAACAACGATAAATGGAAAGAAGCGATGAAGGATAAAATGAAGGCATTAGAGAGGAATGCTACATGGGACCTGGTAGAACTTCCAAGAGACAGAAAAACTGTAGGTTGCAAGTGGGTCTACAAGTTGAATAAGGGTGTTGATGGTAAGGTGGAAAGGTACAAACCAAGGCTGGTTGCGAAAGAATATTCTCAGAAAGAAGGTATTGACTTTCATGAGATTTTTTCACCAATTGTAAAGACTGTTTCAATTCGAATTGTGTTAGCGTTAGTTGCATTGCTTGATTTGGAGTTGGAGCAACCAGATGTTAAAACCGCTTTCTTACATGGAGATTTGGATGAGGACATTTACATGGAACAACCGGAAGGGTTCGTTTAGAATCGCAACAAGAAATTTGTTTGCAGGCTCAAGAAATCATTGTATGGTCTGAGGCAGTCGCCCAGACAATGGTACAAGAAATTTGACTCTTTCATGGTAAGCCAGAATTATACAAGGAGTGAGTATGATCATTGTGTCTACTTTAAGAAATTGAATAATGACATATTCACTATCTTAGTATTGTATGTTGATGATGTGATTTTAGCAAGAAAAATCATAATTGAGATCAATATCTTAAAGGCTCAGATGGCTAGGACATTCGATATGAAAGATCTAGGAGCAACATGACAGATTTTGGGCATGGAGATATTTAGGGACACGAGGAATGGTAAAATTTGGTTGTCACAACAAAGTATGTTGAGAAAATACTTTTGAGTTTTGGTATGAGCAATGTGAAACCAGTTTCAGTCCCTTTGGCTTCCCATTTTAAGTTTTCTTCAAGTTTATGTCCTAGTACAAAAGAAGAAAAAGAATATATGTCTCGAATACCATATGCTAATGCAGTAGGAAGTCTAATGTATGCGATGGTTAGTACAAGGCCAGACATTTCACATGCAGTTGGGGTTGTCAACAAGTTTATGGCAAATCCAGGTAAAGAGCATTGGGCAACGGTGAAATGGGTGCTTAGGTATCTGAGGGGCACAAGTGATTTTTGTATCACCTATAACAGTGGTCGTGAGTTAGTCTGTGGATATGTTGATTCTGATTTTGCAGGTGATATGGACAAGAGAAGGTCGACTTCAGGGTATGTATTTACTCTTGTAGGTGGAGCTATTAGTTGGATGTCAAAGCTACAGAAAATTGTTGCTTTATCCACTACATAAGCAGAATATGTCGCTGCTTCACATGCTTGCAAAGAGGCAGTTTGGTTGAAAGGTTTGTTTGGTGAGTTTGAAAGGATGCGGGACAAAGTAAAGTTACTTTGTGACAGTGAGAGTGCTATTCACTTGGATAAGAATCCATCCTATCACAGTAAAACAAAACATATACCTATCAAGTACCATTTTGTAAGACAAGTCATCGATGAAGGTGGAATCTCTCTTGAGAAAGTTCATACAAAAGAGAACTGCGCAGACATGTTCACAAAACCAGTACTAATAGAGAAGCTACGGTGGTGCTTGGCTTCTCTCGACTTGCAAAAAAGGTGATGAACAAAAAGAGGAGCAAGGTATCAGGTTAATTGTTGTCAAGGTGGAGATTGTTGGAAACGGTGACAACGAATTCTTCCATGAATAGGATTCCAGATCCTATAATCTAGCGTTGGTTGTAACCAATACGACCAAGTTAGAATATGGATGAGTTTACATTTAATAATCAGTTTCTAATGTACATTGCTATAAATTGATGTATGCCCATAGAGGCTATGAGAGTGAGGAGTGTGAGTCTGTTGTAATCTCCATTAGCTGAATAATAAGACAACCAATACCTATGCTTGGTGGACGTAGCCCAACGTTTGGGTGAACCATGTAAATTGTTGTGTTTCTTTTCTACATTCTTATTGATTGTCTTATGTTAATTTGTATTTCCGCATTAACAAATTACAACAAGAAGAATTATCATGCATTAAACATTTTGGACAAACAGTGAATAATAAATTTTATTTAAAAATTAAATTTTCATAAAATTTATAATTAAATAAGATAATTTGATATATCAATACTTCAAATAAAAAAATAAAATTTTCAAACAAGCTTGCACCATTATAATTTAAAAAAAAAAATACAAGTTTACATTATTATAATTAAAAAAAGAAAACAAGCTTGCACCAGTATAATTAAAAAAAAAAACACAGCCAAAAGGAAATCCAACGGAGTTTTCCAACCTAGCCCTCATTATAGATTTTTCAGCTATTGAAAACTTTGCACATTTCACTTGCATGACTTGGCTGAAATGGATTATATACTTTTCTAGACAATTCCCAACAACAATATGCAACTATTGGTATTACTTAGACATGGCCGTTGCCGTTCCTCATGGTGTTCTATAATGTGGTTATAGAAAGAACTTTGTAATTTGCCAATAAATAATAATACTATGATTAAAGACACCAGAATTCATCCTCTATGACATTGCAAGTCAAAGACGAGAATACCAACTAAATCAAATACACAAAATCATCCCGATTGGACTCACAGGAGAGCTAAATTTACTGTCTTTTATTGTGCTTTTCCAGTAACCTGTGTTTCTGCTTGGATTGTTCTTGACCCATTTGGATACTCCTTGTGCCTCGGGCTAAAATACACCACACCAGTTCTCTTCCGGGTATAAAGAATTTCTTTGCACATCACAAAAATTGTTAAAACAAAATTACAGAGTTAAGGGGTCAGGGTTTTATTTTAAAAAAAATTCTTTCAGGTATAAAGAATTTCTTTGCACATCACAAAAATTGTTAAAACAAAATTATAGAGTTAAGGTATCAGGGTTTTATTTTAAAAAAAATGAATAGTGTTTTGAAGTAATTCAAGAACAATGTTCATCTATTTAGATGTTTAGCTATGAACATGGTTCAAATTATTAGTTTATAAAAACATTGTGTGGCACATCTATTTATAATAATAATAATAATAATAATCTATTTTTAAGGTATACATACCCTACCCTACCCCTTGTGGATTTGAATCTATGACCTCTTAAGAAGAAACACGTGTTCTTAACCATTAGGCCCACTCAGACTGTATATTTACATTTACTAAAACTTAATTAAAAGTTATAATATATTTACTAAAACCTAGTTATAACTTATAATACATTTATATAAAACCTAGTTATAACTTATAATA
>ML805638.1:0-16714 GCA_009831015.1 Picea engelmannii
CATTAATAATACCAAGCCTGAAACCATTGATGACCCGTGTGTCTGATGTTTTATGTTTTTGTTTATTTTCGCAGTGTTATTTGCTTTCAGTTGATAGTTAGATTGTATTTAGTTTTGTTTTCTATTAACCCCATGCTGCCACATATGTTCTGTCCTGATGAACCCAACAGGATATGCAGAGCGTTCTCCATTTTGCTCACCTGGTGACGATTCGAACGCGAACAATGCCTGTATATATATGTTGCATGTAGGTGTTAATGTTGCTTCCGCATGAACAGGTGTATGAGTAGAGTATTGATGTCTATTTAATTACATTAGATAGACATATATTTATATGTGTGAATACCAGATTTTATCTCTATCTTCCAGTTAAGTTTTATATGTGATTATTTCTGCAAAGTTACTCGGTGGCATGGCCTAGCCTGTTATTTAAGGCCAGGAATGTCATAGAAATGGTATCAGAGCAGTAAAGGAAAATAAAGGGTTTCTTTGGTAGCATTACTTGGCCAAGGTTGCCGGCCTAGGGATGGTACAAATTGGTATCAGAGCCAAGGTTTCGACACTGATCCTGAATGGGCCATGTTATTGGTTAGTGAGACAATATTTCAGAGGAAATTGTTGTCGAAAGGGACAAAATTGAATTTCAGAGCATTCTAGAGTGCCAAGAGAATACATTGGCCGTGTTATACTGGTTTATGGAATGGTGGCAAAGAAAAGAGACTATAGTAACCGTGGGTTTGGAACCGCAAGGTTTGAAGTTGGCCATGGGATTTGTTCGGGAGAAGGAGGATCCTTCACAACCGTCAAATCTAGAGAAAGGTGCATGAATATTAACCCCTAAGTACTTCGAACTTCATGAATTTAGCGAAGTTTATGTGTCATAGAGTAGAAAGGGTCAAAGTTGAAGTTTCGAAGTCCCGAAGAAGATATACATTGTAGATCCGCGGGGGAGGGGAGTGTTTACCATTGGATTTGACCAAGGATGGATCAGAACTATAGGGTTAATCCAAGAGCGGAAGGTAAGAAATTTTGGGAGTTCGACGTTCAGGAGAAACGGGGTATGCAAAGGTGAAATATTCCGAAGCCTGGACTTTCGAACTGATGTGGCCTGCTGACATCACTAAGGACGACGTGGACACATGGGATGTGTGCCACGTGTTAGTGAGTTAAGAACCTTTGTAAGATAGAAATGCAGTTAGAACATGACACAAGGCAGTTAAACTTGGCGAAGAAGATAGTTGGATCGGGCCCACATTAACTTTGATAACAATATATCAATATCGATGGCCGGGAGACATTGCTGAGATTGAATATGCACGACAAATAATTCTACAAGGAGGTCTTGCAATCCAAACCATAGTTTCCCAGAAGGGGTACGTGTTAGTGTGGGGAAAATTATGGAACAATCAACGAGTTACTCCAAAACCGCCGACCCATGTCCCAACAATTTGAAAAGTATAAAGTTTGATGTGACTTTTCGGTATCTTTTAGTTCAAGCACAAAAACCATGGGCCCTAGTGGACACATGGCACCAGATTGTGAATTCCAGAGACTGGACACTCCAGAAGAAATTATCGTGATGGAATGGGAGGAAGAAACCCTCGAAGTTTCGTTACACCGAATTAAAGTGACGCGATGACGTCACTAGGGTGATGTGGAAGTATGCGGAGACTCACGGTTCAAGAGTTTTGGGTTGAGAAAAGGTGGAATCATCCAAAGTCCTAGAGCCTTGAAGCTCCTAAGTCCTAGAAACCTGAAGCATGGAGTTCCATAACGAGTATTAGTCGTTGGATGCTGGGAGACATGGAATGTTGATCCACCCTACTTCTTGATTTTGCCAATTCAGAACTCTGAGAGATTTGTTGTGATGTGCTTTGAAATCCACCGAAGCCCAAAGCCTGAAGTTTTAGAGTTCCAGATAAGTGCCCAAATTATAAGTGCTAGGTCACAACCATGGTCACATGCGAACCAAGGGCTGAGGAAAATGGGCTAGCACCAAAAATTTGTCGCAGAATAGAACCGGGCTTAGAGATTGAAGCTCGATGGGTTCTTGACCGACCAAGACCTGCATAAAATGGAATCTAATATTTTTTTTATTGAATCAGATTCGTTTATTCTAGAAAATTATTAAATATTAATAGCCCGACAAAAATCCGGTTGAATGCACATTTTTGCAAAGTTAACAATTGACGAGCCGAACCGAGTTGTTTCATAGTGCAGAGAATGGAGGAGGTACGTAATTCTTACATTTCATAGGATGAAGTGAGAGGAATGGATGTCCATTTGGGAGTTGAAATATCGAACTCCAATGGGCATGGATAAAAGATAGATAAAGAAGAGAACATGAATAAAATCATTAAAAAGTTGCATAAAGATGTATACACTCATCGAGTAGACAAAAAGCTCATGAAATCCAGGGAGAAACATGGAGAATTCAACGTGAAGTTGATGCAGAGCCTAGAAAGAATAGAAAATAAATTGGATAAGGAAAGTGGCTCAAGCAAATCAGGAAGTCCCAAAAGAACACGAAGTATTAGCAGGCATCACCAACACTCCCCGAGGCATTCTAATAAGAGAGCACACAACAACTCAAGTCCATCCCCTGTTTGGAAGCATAAGAGGTCCGGGGAAGATGATATACGAGGGGAAATGAACAAAATAAAATCTCCTACCTTTGATGGGGAGCACAAGAAGCATGAAGATGAAGAGACATGGCTGTTGGGCATGAGAAAGTATTTTCAATGGCATAATTATTCTTCTCATGTGGAAGGAAGAATTTCCATCTATCAACTCAAAGGGAAGGCATCTGCATGGTGGGATGAACTTGTGCAAGTACAACACGTCAAAGAGAAGAATGTTACATGGAGGGAATTCAAGAGACATTTTGAAAGGAAGTACCTAACTACGAGGTATTATGACAAGAAAATGAAAGATTTCTTTGAACTCAAGCTGAGAATTTTGTCCATTGATGAGTATGAAAGAAGATTCTTAGAGTTGTTGAAGTATGTTCCCTTCATCAAGGATGAGACAATTAAGATTCAAAGGTATTTGAGTGGTCTTCCATCTTCCATTAGTGACAAGATCTAGTATGCTGATCCTAAAACTATGGCAGAAACCATAAGGAGAGAAAAATTCTTATATGATCAACAAAAAGAGAAGCCTACTTTCCAAAAAGCTTGGAAGACAAGAAGAAGTTTAAGAGGGAACAAAGGCATAAGGGAAACAAACCACCATTTTTCAGGAACAATCCTCATGGACAACTAGTTTTGAGAGAGCCTCAGATGGATGAAGTAGGTGGGAAAAGGTCAAATAAGACACCTATGGAATGTTGGGGTTGTAAAGGAGATCATAGGTATAGAGATTGTCCTCCATAAAGGACAAGATGAGAGCTGTTCACAATGTTCAGCAAGATGAAATAGTGGAGGACATGGGCAAAAGAGTACCAAGAATCTATGCAGCCCTGGACAACAAGCAAGATGAGTTTCAATCACACATGATTGAAGTTTAAGGTATGATCAATAACCATACCTTTACTATTTGAATAGACTCAGGAGCTAGTCATAGTTACATAGATCCTAAAGTTGTGAAAAGATTATGCTTGCTGAGAAGCAAGCATGATAAATATTGGTTGGTACAACTGGCTACAGGAGCCAAGAGGAAAGTTGTTGAGTTGGTTAAATCATGTCGAGTGGGCATGAATGGACTAAGTACCAAGGTAGATCTGGATATCTTTCCTTTAGGATCATATGATTTCCTAATTTGTATGGACTAGTTGGACCAACACCATTCCATTTTAGATTTCCATAAAAGGCATTCACTTGCTTGGACGAGGAAGGAAATCAAAGAGCAGTCCAAGGAATTCCCAGGGCAATTGCTATTAGAGAAATTTCAGCAATGCAACTGAAGAAATGCTGTAGGAAAGGCTGTCAAATATTTGTAACTCATATGGAGGAATCATCTAAGGGTAAGGTGTTGATTCTGGAGGACCATGCAGTCCTAGAAGATTTTGAAGATGTGTTCAAGGAGGTACCAGGACTACCTCCAAAGAGAGATATTGATTTCTCTATAAATTTGATGCCTAGAGCAGCTCCAGTGTCAAAGAATCCCTACAGAATGAGTACACTAGAGCTGGAGGAACTACAAATGCAGCTTGAAGAGCTTCTGAAGAAGGGGTATATCCACCCAAGTGTATCACCTTGGGGTGCCCCAATAGTTTTCGTAAAGAAGAAGGATGGAATGTTGAGATTATGCATTGATTTTAGACAGTTGAACAAAGTGACCATAAAGAACAAGTATCCCTTACCAAAGATTGATGATCTCTTTGATCAATTGAAGGATGTAAGGATATTTTTGAAGATAGATCTCAGGTCAGGATACCATTAGGAAATGATTAAATAGGAATACATAAAAAATACCACCTTCAGAACAAGGTACAGTCATTATGATTTCACAGTGGTGCCATTTGGGCTATCAAATGCATCCACTGTTTTTATGTGCTTAATGAATGGCGTTTTCAGGGAATATTTGGACAAGTTTTTCATTGTCTTTCTGGATGAAATCCTTGTATATTCCAAGTCAGAAGAAGAGCATGAGAATCATTTGAGGATGGTGTTGCAAGTGCTAAGAGAGCATCATTTGTATGCCAAATTGAGTAAGTGCTCATTTTATCAAAACACAATTCACTATTTAGGGCATATCATATCAGAAGAAGGGATACCCATGGACTTTGAAAATATTGAGGCCATTAAAGGGTGGAAACAAACTAAAAATGTAACAGAATTCAGATCCTTCATGGGTCTAGATGGATACTATAGAAGGTTCATTGCAGGGTTTTCGAGAATATCTCCCCATCACTTCCTTGCAAAGGAAGGGGAAGAAATTTCAATGGATAGAAGAATGAGAAAGAAGATTCCAAGAATTGAAGCAACTATTAACCAATGCTCCAATTTTGAAGATTTCATATCCGAATGAAGATTTTTTGGTTTGCACATACACATGTAAAGGAGGACTAGGAGGAGTCCTCAACCATAATGGGTTTGTGATATGTTTTGAGTCCAGAAAATTGAAAGAGCATGAAAGGCTCTACACCACTCACGATTTAGAGTTGGCAGCCATTGTACATGCTCTAAATAAATGGAGATATTACCTCATGGGAAATAGGTTTGAGCTCAGGAAAAACCATCATGGTTTGAAGTATAATATGTAGGCTCCTACATTGAATGCCAAGAAGAGAAGATGGTTGGAATTCCTCTATGAATATGAATTTGATATCAAGCACATCAAAGGAAAGGAGAACAGAGTGGTTGATGCACTCAACTGAAGAGTGCATGAACTGCATGCTACAACCATCAACATGTATCATATATATCTTCAAGGAAGAATGTCTGAGGCTGCAAAAGTTGATTCGCAGTACATAGAATTAGTAACAAAATTACAACAAGGTAAAATGCAGCAGAGGGTTGAAGATTTAAAATTGGGATTTGATGGAATTATCTTCTATAGAAACAAAGTTTATGTACCCAACTCTTCTGAATTGAAGAGTGTGAGTTTAAAATAAATTTACAATGTACCTTATGCAGGACACCCAGGATATCATAAGACAATTTCAACAGTCAAAAACCAATATTATTGGCCAGGCACGAAGAAGGAAGTTGTTGAATTTATTGCCAAATGCTTGGAATTTCAAAAGGTAAAGGTTGATCATAAACACCTAGCTGGTTTTCTACATATGTTAACCATCCCTGAGTGGAAGTGGGAAGTGGTGACAATGGATTTCATCACAAGATTTCCTAGAACAAGCAAGCAACATGATGCAATCATAGTAGTAGTGGACAAGCTTACTAAAGATGCCCATTTTATTCCATTGAAGACCACTCACAAGGAAACTAACGTTGCTGATATCTATATGAGGGAAGTAGCATGACTGCACGATATTCCCAAGACACTTGTGTCTGACAGAGACCCAAAGTTTACCTCAAAGTTTTGGAGAGGACTATTCGAGGGGTTCAGAATGAACCTAAACTTCAACACAACCTATCACCCTGATTAAGATGGAAAAATAGAAAGAGTAAACCAAGTGATAGAAGACATGCCAAGGATGTATGTGATGGAAAAACCATATAAATGGGAAGGCTATCTACACTTGGTAGAATTTTAATACAACAATGGGTATCAAGCATCACTGAAGATGATCCAGTTTGAAGCACTTTATGGCATAAAGTGCAACACGCCAATAACATGGGATAATCCAACTGATAGGGAAATGGTTGGGCCAGAGTTGCTCAAGGAAATGGAAGAGAAAATGCTAAAGATTAAATAGAATTTGAAGGCTGCCCAAGACATACATACAATTTATGCAGAAAAAGGTAGGAACCATAGAGAGTTTAAAGTGGGTGACCATGTTTTCCTAAAGGTGAAAGCCAACAAAAGTTTCCTGAAGCTGGGAAGCTATTCTAAGTTGGCAGCTAGATTTTGTGGCCATTTGAAATCCTAGAAAGGATTGGTCCAGTAGCTTATATGATTGTTGTTGAGGAAAAGATATGAGTTAATATTACTCAAGCATTTTCATATTTTTCTTGGCTAAATAAAAATAGATGGGAATGTCACCCTAGGTTTATAGCCATCAAAAAATAAAATCCTAACTCACAAGTATTAATTACAAGTGCTTAGGCTAGTCTTTTTCACAAATAAAAACTTGTTGAAAAATTCATTTTAATACAATTTTTTGAATATAATAGTTGCTGAAAACAATGTAAAGACAGAAGTGAGACACCAAGATGATAATCAAGAAATACGAGACAAAGCAATCCTTTATTTCATTCCAATTCACCAAAGAGTCATTTTCTTTACAAAATCTCATACAAAATTTTTGGACCAAAGTCAAACTTAGACATCCCCGATGGAACATACAAAAGGACCTCTGACAGAAAACCAAAATTGAACTCTAAAAGTTGGATCATCTTGCCACAGGTTGCTTCCCACTCGACTCTGCACAATAGCCTTGTTAGTCATGAAAACTAATAAACAAACAGACAAGTCTACATAGACTATCAAAGATAGATCAACACCTCTAAAAAAAAAGTGTCTGAATGATGTAATTCATCCGTGAATGTTGTTGTCTACAATAAGACCCTACTATCATAAAAGAGAATTAGGCTTATGATAAATTAAGGAATGAATGGAAACTGAACTATCTCAACTTAAACTCAAAGAGAAAACCTTAGTATGCTTCTCCTTCTATCTTTTTCTTGTTCCTCCCTTTCCTTTTACCTTTAAACAAATTAGAATTGGTTGAAGTAGTTGAACCAACTCATTAGCTAAGTTAATTAAAAGACTCAACCAACTTTTAGTTAGGGGGAAAAGTAATAATCATAATAAGGGTTATAAATAAATAATAACTAGTAGGTGGGACCCCTTGTGACTGCCTTAGCTCTTAACAATCATAACATATTAGTTAATTAAGAAAAACACACCTCCTTGTGCCTCCCTTTCATCATATTAAACAATTTAGCTCATGATATTTGAAATTATTTTCAAAAAAAATATATTACTCATATATCCAAAACAAATCATGCTGTCCAAAAAATATCTGAAGTCAACTGTCATCAACAATGGATTAAATAAAAACTTAAAATCCATATTTCCCACTCTGAGATGCAATCTTTCCTTGATTGTTGCTGTCACCTTTAGATTTCCTAAATTTTCCTTTGGCTACGCTAAGCCTTTAGGCCTAATCTCATTGATCATGTGGGAACAATCATCCCTCAAATGCATCCGAGAAGACATAGATTTGTCAGAGCCATTGGAGGGCGAGGAAGGGGAATAAATGGATTTTCCTTTGTTAAGGGCATGGTGGGCCTCAATTTTCAACCTTTTTCTAGCATGAGAGGACTTCATTGGTGAGTGGGAAGGGGCAACTTGGACAATGGGGTTAATAGGCGGGGGAGTATGTAGGGATAAATTGGGCTAGCCATGATGTTGGGAGACTGTCGGGTGGGAAATATCTTTCCATTCATCATTTTCAGGAACCTTGGGTTGTAATGAAACATTAAGGGGAATAGGAATACCAAGGGCTTGTGGAGCTTGGAAAGGAGGCCTTTCAGGCCTAGTTTTGACCATTCCTTTCCCAATCCAATTGAAAAATATGGCCTGGAACAAATGGCCAAGCTCTTGTGAGTCAGCATCAAAATGTATGGAGAACCTTGGCTTTCTTGGGCCTCTGTTCTAGTTACCTCTCCCTCGGTTTCCTTGGCCATGGCTGTCTCGACTGAAAAAACGCATTCCTGCATGCATGATTGATTCAAAAATAGTCTTTTAAATAACCATACATGATAGCTCTTTAAAAATATGAAATAGATTTGGCTCAACAACGTATCAGACTCATGCAATCCAATCCATACAATTTTTTTAAATGTTTATCAATGAGCAGGGGGTGAATAAAGGGTCCTGGGATATGTGAGGGTTTTGTATTGAACGAAACATGATATGATGAGGGGGAAAAGAAAATGGTTACTGCTCAAAGACAAACATAATCAACTATAATGCGAACCAAAGAAAACATCACTGTAATCCAACCAAGACATTGCTGCTTCCAACTGCTTCAATACATAATTATTGTTGACTATAATCAATATTAGAACAGGGAGTGAAAAATGAATGTGGGAAAGTGATGGGGTTGTATTAGCAAAAAGAAAAATAATGGTGGGGAAAGAGAGCAGGTACTGTTCATAAAATTAATTAAGGCATCCAAATAACCATTCTGAAAAAAGGAAATACACCAACCAAATGACCATTGTGACCCAATTAACAACTACTGTGTATAGTTCACACAACTCTGTGCGTTAACTAGTTCAATGTCCATAATCAAATATTTAACACAGTGTCAACAAACAAAAGAATATGCATGCCAAAACAATATGTAGGGGAGCTCTGTTTCCTCTCATTTATCCATAAGCAATTTCCAAATGCATACACAGTCAATAACTTCCACTTTTCTCATCAAATGTAGGCATACAAATCATGCTCGATTCTATCTTTCAACTCATTTAATAATTAAACCACAATGTGGTCATACTGTCATAACACTCATGCTTGTCACTGTTTAAAATGCATGAAATTCATTTAACATACATAGTGGACAGTCAACACAATGATCCATAGTCATCTTGCAAAGATCCTGACTTGCCATTTAAACATGCAGACAACAATCACCACTTCAACTCACACTATGCCGTGAATAAACAACCATTCGACAAAACGCAAGTGTATTTTTGTGACTATACAGGTCCAATCTTCTTGACTCTAACTATTCAAAATACTGGGCTATCTATCCAACACAACGAGGAAACAACAACATACCTGACCTCATAATACAATTAATCAAATTGCAATAAGCCATCCATCAAAAAACTCTGTGATTATCTCTGGGAGTGCAACCGAAAATATCTGTGGCCTACAAAGTGGGCAACCACGCCATAATTACCACAATGCGACATTCCCTTTTGAAAATTTTAAAGCACACCGTCACAACAACGTTAACTCAACCTATCATGTCGAGCTATCAATCCAACACAAGGAGATAGCAACAAAATTGCTTAATCAATAAAATTGCAACCAAAACCATATTGTGTAACAACTCGTGCCCATCCTTGATAACACAATTAAATAACCAAACATATATAGTGGATGAAACTGTCATAAACACCCCGATTTCAATGATCATTAGGCCATTAAAAACACATAGTTATAGTAATCATCGATTCATGCTATAGGAACTCCACTCATACCAATGCATCAAGCATGAAGCATCATTTTGCATTAATCAATTAAAAATAGTGTCGGTTTATCCATTCAATAAACACAAGGAGGCAACAACTGTGTATTTGATTTAAAAACTCACCCAATTAGCCATGCTGGGCTTAAACACTCAACAATGCAGTAACCAGATACCAAAACCAACACCAATGTCACACAATCAACGGGGCGAGCCGGTAATCAACTTTGTCGACAATACACCCAATCCATAATGACTAATAGTAAACCTGATAGGCCATAATGGTATTCTCTATCATTAAACTTTGGATTAGAGGAGTCAAGGATTTTCTTTGTGAACCAACCCAGGGAGGCTAGAGTCGACTCCTCTTAATGGTGAAAACCTCCGAGACCGACGATGTACACATGGATAATACCACAATTCACTTCGTGGATAGGGTGACAAATCTTGGGACATGAGAAGCTATGAACATAGGAGAAAATCTCCATTTGAGCCTTGTAACGATACTTAGCACACACAGGGTACAACCCTCGTGGCTCCCCAGTCAACCAAATACAATGCTATGGTGAAAACAGAGACGAGAAGAATCAAGATAACCCACTGCATGACTAATGGAAGCATGAAGTAACCCCAATACCCAAGTGAATAATGTGCAGTGACATAGGGTGTTTCAAACTCATTAAAAACCCATAAGAGCCAAGACCGGGAATGGTGATACACTGCATGAAGGAAGTCACCTAGTCTAGACAAAATGAAAACCTCCACTAAACCGACAAGGATGACATAGAGCCTTTATGGCTACTCAGAATGACCCAATACACTGTAACTTCAAACATTATAATAGAGAAAGCCACCAACAATCCATTCTAGAAAATTACAATTTCACACAGTTTCCACACTCAAGGAAAGCACAAACCAATACATCCAAGCCAATATCCATTTCATAACTAGAGCAAATTCATGGAGGGAAAAAACAAGACATACCTATAATCAAAACAGCTTAAAACATGAATTGGCTGAGCGGTTCCTCTCTGCTAGGAAGTCAGAGCATAACCATGACAACAAAGTTGAACAATAACCTGATTAGGGTGGTGGACAACGAAGGAGTAAGGGTGACGTGCAGTAAATGTGCGTTGCCTCCATTCACAGTCCATTAATTCCATAGTACATGCCAACGATATTTCCATCAACACAATTAATCAAACCATGTGTCGAAACCATCACCCATTAAAACCAATAGAGTGATCCATACCAAACTTATGCCATAACATAATCACCATTTCATATGACTAAATCAAATTGCATAACCATTAGCATATATCACTTTTTCAAATGTGCCACCCACATCCCATCCTTCCAAAATATACCATATGCATATTAACCATATAACTCAATCAATTTGCATAACCATTAACTTTCTAGCTAGGATTTAACCATAATCATTTTAATCTTTCTTGCAAGTAGTGTAGTATATTTGCATAGTTAGTCCCCCCTTATTTTTGCATTTGTTATAATTTTTTTGCCTTTTTCCAACTGCTCTTTATGTATTGTTACTAACATGTCTCTTGTGCAGGTGTCCCAAGAATAGATAGAAATGGTATAAATGAATAAATAGACCATAGTAACATAAAATTAGAGCTTAGAACATAACATGACTTATTCATCATTTACTTGTCACACATAGAACCAACACATAATAAGACCAATGCATCGCCAATAAAAACAAGATCTTATCAACCATGTAAGCAATGTCGAACAACAATAGAACAATTAAATGAGAGCTAGACTTGATCTCCAATCTACAAGGGGTTCCCACCTATAAGTATTATTTAGATTTTATAATAATAGGCTTTAGCAACACTTTGCGGACAAAACTTCGTTGCGATTTTAATCGGGAGATAACCAATCTCTTTATAAAACGACAGTGAAATGGCAAGAAGAAGCGAGAGATAACCAATCTCTTTATAAAATAGCAGTGAAATAAAATAGCAAATTCAAGTATGCTTCAGGGGAAACATCACAAAAACTATGTAAGATGATTTTTATTGACTAACAATGCTTTGCAAGAGTGTCACTATGGCAGAACTGATCCAATCATCCTAATTGACCAAAATAAACTAGAAGACAACACATAGAAAAATTATGATAGAAATAAATTTGCAAAAGCAACCAACGGAAATAAATGAAAGGAATGTAAAAGCAGTAGGAAAAATTAAAACAGATAGCAGAAATCAGACTACTATAAGGTAGAAAAGAGAAATCACAAAAATGAAAGCAGAGCTAGGCTACCAGTATACAAAAAATCCAAACAACATTAGAACTCTTCACATTGGTCCCTCACAATGTTTCAAGAGAGAACCATTAGTGTTGTAGGAAAACAATTGCTTCAGTAAATCCTGTAGAATGCAAGAGTTAGTATCCATGACAAAAGCAATTTTGAAAGGACCCAGAATTAACACTTGGAACTCTGAGGTATTTATTATCCTTTTAATGCATATGATTAGATCATCAAGGTAGATATGGATGATGATCAATTCATCAAGAGTAGTGTGGATAGGTATTTTAAAAGTGGTACTTGCATCAGGTAGGCCCGAAGGCAGAAATTTATAAGACATAGTACCACAATTAGTGATAAAAGTGGTTTTGTGAACATCTACGCCTTTTACCTTGATTTTATTGTAACCCAGAATTTCATCAAGTAAGGGCTTCAATTGTGACTCTACAACCTACTACAGAATTATTCCTATATTGAGGCGGGGAAAAAGATTTATCATAATATCTTGATTGAAGGTGCAAAAACTAAATCAGGTTCTAATACGATCAATGGTCTTAGGTACCCAATTTGAAACCCACTCAGAGTGGGTTGGGAAAATGATCCCAACTTTTAAGAAAATTCCCAACTCCCTTTGAACAGTTGCATTAAGTGCAGAGTTAACAAGTCTTTGTTTTTTCCTAGCTGGTGTCATAGTATGATGAATAAGACTAGGAACAAAACCATGGAGATCCTCATAATTCCAAGCAAAAACATTTTGAAATCCACCAAGTAGCTCGACAGACCTCATCTCTTCTTTATCAGAACATTGGACACCCCTTTTAACATTCTTTGCAAATTCAAGTGCTCCAATGTTCAAGGAGATGGTTTTATCCACCTTCCTTCTTGAATCCCCTTCTCTTGTTTTCTCTTTATTGCCTACATCACTCAATGAAGATGAACTCTCAAGAGGATTCAAGCCTTTAGCAATCTTGTCATATTCTATGGATGTCGTTTCCTTGGGCTTAAAAGGTTCATCTTGAATGAAAGCACAAATTCTCTCATCATTAGGGAAGGCTTGCAAATATTATACATTGTCCGGGATATGTGAACGATATAGAGATTGAAAGGAACAATCATGCCTGTGAGGCAAGGGTTGTTGATTAGAAGAAGTTGTAAAGACAACTAACCAATCAACCATTTAATTCAACTCCCTCTTAACATGGGTGATGTTGAAAGATAAAAGGTTCGAGATAAGTGCCCAAATAGTTTGGGTGTATCGTTCCATAAGCTTGTTGCTAAGAGAGCATACCTTACGTATTAGGTCCACAACAAGCTCAGAATATCCAAAAACTGAAAGGTGAACAAAACCAATATTAAGGGCACTTTCAATGCCTAATAATAGAGCTTCGAATTCAATGACATTGTTCGTGCAAGAAAACTCCAACCTGTAAGATAATTTATGAATTTTTTCTACAGGGGAAACCAAGTTAATTCCAACCCCATTACCTTCATTAGAGCATGAACCATCAAAGTGAATGTGCCATAAATCATCATCTAAATCGATTTGTTCCAAAGGAATACTACCCTCCTCTATGAAGATGGAATACACTCCCAGGTCCTCTTTGATATAATTTACACTAGATTGAGGAACACTCTCTATGTAGGGTGAAATCTTTCCCTCTCTAAGGACTATAATGTTCTTACTATTTCGAGGTACGGATAAATACTTCCCGTCGAGTGAGAGGTATCCACCTATTAAGGCTTTCCATTCTCTTCTCAAGATAATTGAATAATTTCTTACAGGCATATCAATCACTTGAATGTTGAGGGTTTTCCTTATTTCAGGATGAGCGCATAGAACTAAGGTCACATCCTTAATCTCGCCTATGGTTGTTTGTTGTAGGCTATTATAGGAGAGCATGCTTCTCGTGTTTTCATTTGTACAAGACAAGCCTAGATCTTCCATAATAATCTTCGACATCAGATTTAGGCCTGAACCGCCATCAATGAGGCAACAATGGGCGATCTTATCCATAATATTTATAGAAATATAAAAAGAGGGATTTTTTACAGAGTATCTAAAGTTATGTACACCTAATTTATTTACAGAAGAATCCTCTTCATTTAGCTCTTCGGAAATATTGGGTACAACATAATCTTTTCCTTTCATGAATTGTTTTAGATGCATCTGTTGTTCAGGGATGACAACCATGTCTAGAAGGGTTGCATCTTCTTTGCTGTTGGCCAATGGATTTGAGATGTTGTATATGGAAGAGGGGAGAGGGAAATTTGTTCCTTGACTGTCAGGGACTTTAGGAACATGAAAAATAGTAGTGGGTGAGGATGAGCTTGGGCTAGATGAGCTGCGGGGAGGGTCAAATTTGGCCTTGTGAGCATAAGAATTGTTCCTAGTATTGATGGCCATGACATCTTCTGGTTCTACAAAATCTATAACAACGATAGTAGCTTCTGATATTTTACGAAATATCTTATCTCTAGCACTCTTCCTTACCTCACATGTGGTTTCCTCATGGTGCTCCTCACATAAGTTACACCAGCTCCGAGGCAATATGGCCTTAGGATGATTTTTTTTATCAATTGGATTCCTAAGGGGGGGTGCAGAGGAGGATGAAACTTGTTGGCACAGGGGCATACCCATGGTTCAACGCTCAAGAGCACACCAAAAAAACCCTAACTACCGACCCTTTTGACAACACCTGCGAAGCAGATGAAGTCTCACTCGAGGTAGAGGGAGGGGTGGTTTCAGGACTCAAGTGTCTGAAACCTTAGTTGGGACACCGATCTGTGATTATATCTATTACAAGGCACTTAGAATAGATCATTCATCTATATTTAACCCATAAGGTACTTCACAGATAGCACAGAACATCGCAGTGAATACTTGGACTAAACATGATTCAGTACTTAGCCACAAACATAGATTAGATTCAACAGATCAAGCACTAAACATCTTATATATCAGATCTAACATTCATCCTTTTATCATAAGCACAAAGCATAACTAGATCTACTTAATCACAACAAGAACTTAGCCAAAAGGAAACAACACTTAGGTCAAAACACAGAGCACATTACACAGAGTTACTATGGTTCACCCCCACCTTGGGGCTACGTCCACAAAGTCTTCTTCTTTATATTATCTCGGTCAAGCGGTTACAACATAGAGCTTCAATGACCCTTACTTTGCACAGGACATAAGATCTGTGCAGCTTGCTAGATCCTTCTTTCTTGCGCTTAGCACAAAGCCACAACAACTTGCACTTAGCATTCTGATCTCCTTACAATCATGCATAGAGCAAGTGCGATACGCATTCGACCACATAGGTCTAGCTACTAGAACTAAGCCTTTAGCTATACATTTGCACTAAGTTTCCCCCCCCTACTTACATTACCTAAGTATCTATTTATAGATTACAACATGGGCCTAAATGTGGGTAAACCCATGGGCCAATATCCCTTTCCCTTTACATCAACCCCAAAACCCTAAAAGGTACCCAAAAATAGGTCTTTCTTGCTTCGCGTTGCGCTCCATATTTGGTAAGCTGTTGCAGTCCCAAAATGGTCAAATATGACCAAGTATACTTCAAAACTTGGTCAAGGGACAATAGGAACCCAACACTCACCTGTGACTCATCCCAAGTCACTCAGGTCTATTCAATTCCACATCGAATGCCTCGAGATTGGATTGAGCTGCTTTGTCCTGCTCCAGTGTGACAACCTCTTTCTCAGTAAGTTCCTGGATCATTGTGTCATTGAGCGGTCCTTCCAGGCGCTGTTCTGCAGTGATGATAACCTATTCGAGTTCAACTTCCTGGTTTTCAAGTTCTGCGAACAACTGACATGCCTTTTCTTGGATCGGCTGAAGTCGTTGGGAGACTTCCATCACTTTACTTTGTAGCACATGTACTTGTTGCTGGGCTATGTGTTGTTCTGCGAACCTCTTCATTCTTTCGACCAGGGTCAAAGTATTTATCTGCGCCTATAGCGTGTATGTATGCTTCTTGGCTTCTTAGAGTTGTGCCTCCAATGTCTGCAATTCTGGAGTGTCTGCGAGGGTTTCATAAGTCTGGGTGTTTCTAGCACTCAGTTGCTTACATTCCAAGGAAAAGGTTTTTAACCGGTCAACTGTGCTTTGAGCAGTGGCCTCTCTTACATCTCTAATTTCCTGAGGGGTATCGGGCATGATGCGGAGCTCTAGATCCATGATGCGCTGTTGGAGTTGCTGGATTACTTCTTCCAGTTGGGTCACCTACTGTGGAAGATGGTCTTCCATTTTCACCTCTATGACTGTCACAGAGTACAGTGCTTTGTGAATCCTTTCCTGGAATTCAAGTTGCTCTGCTAGCAACTGTGCCTTTTCCTCATCCCACTTCGCTTTCAGGGAAATATTTTCCCATTTTGCCTCCTTCTTTTGTTCTAGAAGTGCTGTCTGTGCTTGCATCAAAGCCTGGGTGGATTGAGTTGTGTCTTCGTGAGCTCGTCAAAGGAGAGCTTCGACTTGATCAACGATCTGGTGTAACTGTGCGGGCTCATTTCCTGTTCCTAATGCTTCGCTTATCACGGGTGTTGTAGACATTGCTTGGCTGGACTGGAGTGCCTGCTGCACTTCTTTGAGTTCGCCTTTGATTTGGTTGAAGAGCTCCTCTTGCTTTGCTTCTTGCTTTTCT
>ML805638.1:51807-69551 GCA_009831015.1 Picea engelmannii
ATATATATATATATGTTGAATGTAGGTGTTAATGTTTCTTCCGCATGAACATGTGTATGAGTAGAGTATTGATGTCTATTTAATTGCATTAGATAGATATATATTTATATGTGTGAATACTAGATGTTATCTCTATCGTCGGGTTAAGTTTTATATGTGATTATTTCTGCAAAGTTACTCGGTGGAATGGAATGGCTTGTTGTTTAAGGCCAAGAATGTCATAGAAATTGTATCAAGGCAGTAAAGGAAAAGAAAAGGTTGCTTTGATAGCATTACCTGGCCGAGGGATGTTACATCAAGGATGGGTTTTTGGAAGATGGTGATCTTGTTGGATAAAATGCATAGTCTGAAGGTAGTTTCTCCTTTGCTACTGGTATGGATATTAATGGACAATTGAGGATATTAAAGACACACACATGAGACAATAACCAACAATGCAATGAATCACTCGCTATATGAGAAATAAAGACTTAAAATAATGTCTTAAGAATTCAACAAAAATCTAGATACAAATCGTCTAATAGGTAGTCAATTAGTTAATATATTCACTAAATAATAGTTGTATAACATGTTGCATAATCAGTGAACAAATAAACTAAAACCGTGGATGAAAGAATAAGGAAATGTACTTTTCACACATCACAGAATTTGCATTCAAGATCGGATTAAACACATACATATTTGAGTAAGAAAAACAACCGCCATCAACATATATTCAATAGGTAGAGAAATATACAATCTTGTAAGAAGTTCTGACCTTTCAGATACCTCTCTTTTCCACCAAAAGAGAACTCTTAAAACATACCAAAAACTACATAATTATCAGAGTTGCAAAGGCTCTCGTCCATCTGGGACTGAGGCTTCACTCTGTGCTCACAGTTGTAAACAACTTATTAACTTAAAATGCCATTGTTGGAGTGCAGTGATGCATCACTGCAAACTTAACTTAATTAAAAGGGATGTGATTCATATCAAACACAAATGACCTCTTATTATGCATTAACTTGAAATGTCTCAACTTAAATAACTGAAAATTGTTGTTGATGGTAGACCAAAATTATGCATAAGTTGAATCACACTAAGCCTTTGACAAAAACTGATTCAGAGTGATAGAGGTGAGTGATGTGTCGAGCATTGGCATGCCTGCATGCTATTTGAGGCTAATGTAAATGACTGGATGTGTTGACAACTCCTTCTTGACCTATACCATGATTTTCAATCTCAGAACCATTCTAGGAGATTAACATTTGGGTGTCTTTTATTCTCGAAATGAATGTGAGCCACCGATTGGTTTTGCAAATATGTGATATGAGGGACCCTACTACCTTAGTGCCCGTGCAAAATTTTTATTAGTCTTCTAGTTTTATATTTCCTCTAAACCTTTTTAGCGATGGTGCCAATTTGGGACTTCGGGGGCTTTGAAAGTTTGTCCCTTCGACGATTTCGGCCTATGTTGAGTTAAAAAACTTTCGAAGTAGTAGGGGCCCAGAGTGACGTCACTTTGAGAATTTGACTGTTCGACACTTCGACATTTGGGAGTTTCTGGATGTAGAGGATGGAAATCTCCCATAGTAGTATGGGACCGAAGTGACGTGTCCCAGAAGGAGAGTGAAACGTGTCACTCAAAAATGAGCAGATGACATGCCCCAAGGTGCCTAAAATGAATGTTATATGTCAACGCAAGATGGATGCCATGTGTCAGCACCAGATGGATTCCACGTGTCAGTACCCAATGGCTTCCACATGTCTTGGCTGACGAGTGCCATGCACTTCGACACTTTGGGCTTCAGGAGTTTTGAATTGTGAAGCATGAATATTTCCTGAAGTAGTACGAGCCTGAAGTGACGTGTCCCAGAAGGAGAGTGACACGTGTCACTCAAAATTGAGTAGATGACATGCCCCAAGGTGCCTAAAATGAATGCCATATGTCAACACCAGATGGATCCCACATGTCAACGCTAGATGGATTCCATTTGTCAGTGCCACATGGTTGCCACATGTTTTGGCGGACGAGTGTCGTGTGCTTCGACACTTCTAGCTTCGAGAGTTTTGGATTGTGAACCATGGAGATCTCCCAAAGTAGTATGGGCCTGAAGTGACATGTCCTAGAAGGAGAGTGATATGTGTCACTCGAAATTGAGCAGATGACGTGCCCCATGTCATGACTGATGAGTTCCACGTGTCATGACTGATGAGTTCCATGTGTCATGACTGATGAGTAACATGTGTCTTCTGAACTTCGACACTTTGACACTTCGGGGATCTGTGGTTTCTCTGGACCAAAACCTTCCGGACAAACGAACTTGCGAAGTGATGTGGCAGTGAGGGCCCACTCTGACACTTCAGAGCTTCAGATCTTCGACTCTTCGACTCTTTGGGTTTCAGGATTTTGTGAATGTAGAGTATGGATATCTCCCAGATAACTAACCACCTGGAGTGGCGTGGTAGTTCGGGGCTTCGAAACTTTGGCACTTCAACACTTTGACTATTTGGGGATCTGTGCTTGTCATTAAACCTTGCATGATGTTGAAAAATATGAGTGCATGAAAGCTATCAATCTGAGTGGCTCGTTGGATCTCCATCATTGCACTTTTAACTTGTCTGTTCCCACAATCTGAGCCCAAAATTGACTGCTTTTGAATAATTGCATTCTTCTTTTGGATGTTTCCTATGCAAACAAAGGACTTAGTTGAACCACTACATGCTCTATTAGTGGTAAATTTATGACACATATTTCAAACCAAATCATTGACATGTAATTACCCCTCAAGAAAACAAAAAGATGGTGCAAAGAATCAATTAAAGAGAAAAAATTAAAACATAGAGAATAACTTAGTAAGAACAAAACAAAAAAATTAGGTTTTAAGAAGATGTTATAGGTGAATCGAAGGGGTAGGGACACAATACCGACCTAATTTCCAACATTGGCTCCAACTGAGGATATCACTTCCCTGTGAGGTGCTAAGAACAATAGATCAGGTGCCTTACTTCTCAATAAATTTCTCCCGTATTCCTTTTCTTCCCTCTATTTTTGTCTTCCAGTCGTGTATCTCTACCACTGTTTCTTAGCCATGCATCTTATTGAATCCAAAATTGAAACTACACCCCAGTTCCTTTGTTGGGATATGCTGTCTTTATTCAATATGAAACTTAAAATTGCATCTACACCCCAGTGCCTTAGTTGGACTATGGAGTATTATTGTTGATCTACTATATAAACAAACTAAAAATGAAATGCTCGAATGACGATATTTATTCAACACACCCCTAATCTATTCAAATGAAAACAAAGTAATCTATGTAATCATATTTCCAGTGAAGCCATACGAGGAGTTGATTAATAATATGCAATTGACCTCCATATTTAAGTACAAATATGATAATAGGAACTGAAAAATATAGCAACAACTCACAATCTAGAGGCCCACACTTAAAGTTTTGAAATTCTTCCTTCATAAAATGAATGAAAAAAAATTATTTAATCCAAATTGACTGCATATAGACTACTACAATATCTGAAAAACATGAGAACCATACCCCTTTTGATAATGAACACCAATATTTATTTCAATCTAATCCTCAAAACTGTAAGTTTGTTGTATGATTTTTATTTTGTTGATGAATGTGCATGATTTCAATTGTGTAATATCCACTTCATGGTAAACATTTGAAAATCCTCCAGTCAAGACAATAGTTGGCAGCAACATCCCATTTTTTTAGTCAACCAAGGTATTTCCTTCACTATTATTTAAAACATATGCTTCACAAATTTCATAGATTGGGTCACTGCTAAGAAGTTCCACCTGTATCATTGTAGAACTCTGCTCCTCATCATTAGGAGATTTATCAAAGATGGGTTGGTCTTTAAAAATTCCTAAAACTTGAACTTCAAAATCCTCTATTTCATGAGATCCTTGGGATATTGACTGCATAATAGTAGCATGATCTATGTCAACTTTTGGAGCAAAAATATCATCATAAAAAACACTGTTAGAGATATCTGATATAATGTCAAATGTTTCTATAGAATCCTGATCAACCTTTTGGTCATCAGAACAATCAATAAAAAATTCCTCTCGAACAGAAAAAACTAGAGAAGATTTCACAAGGGGGCGACTCTTCTCCCACTTGTTTAACATCGACATCCTTATCATTCATAATACTATAGGAAACAACTATAGACTTCTGCATATATAAATCAAACTCCTCACAACAATTTTCAAAAATTAAATCGATTGGAAAAAACCTTTTACAATGATCGCTAAATGCTGCATGGAACTCTTTCAGGGAAGATATGCTAGCAGGAGCCAAGGATTGGTACCATTCACGAGTGTCTCCCTATAATGAGTACATGAACATATTCATTAATACATACTCATGATGTATACCCAACTGATGCATGACTTCATGGAATTCAAGCAAATGATCTGAAGGGTTATCATCTTTATCTTCTCTAAATCTAGGAAAGTAATCACCCCACTCATCTATAGTAGAAAAAACATTTGGAAAACCAGGAACAATAGAAAAATTAAAAGGAGAAAACCTTCGAACCAAGATGGATTCCATATGAAAATACGACTTCTTAAAACTGTGGAGTCGCCACTGGATCCTTTAACCATGGAGTCGCCAGGTGAATGATCTGCAGTCTAAATGTGTTTGTTCTTTGTTCACCATCGAAGATCAGATATAATCATTGCCATTCTCCCAGGGAAAGATATTTCATTACTTCATTCCTTGGCAACGATGCTAGAAGATGTTGGTCCTAAAGCTTGCACTTGACTACTAAAAGGAAAATCTAGGCCACCTCAAGTTTTGGAATGATTATTCTTTAATAATTTGATTTTGTTGGTTAGCTCAAGGATGCATTTTGGGAAGATGGTGATCTGGTTGGAAAAAATGCACAATATGAAGGTAGTTTCTCCTTTGCTACTGGTATGGATATTAATGGAAATTTGGGGATATTAAAGACACACACATGAGACAATAGCGAACAATGGAATGAATCATTCGCTATATGAGAAATAAAGTCTTAAAATAATATCTTAAGACTTAATATGCAAATCGTCTAACAAGTGGTCAATTAGTTAATCTATTCACTAAACAATTAATAGGTTGGATAATTGAGGAACAAATATACTAAAACCGTGGCTGAAAGAATAAGGAAATGTACTTTGCACACAACAAAATTTTTTCATTCAAGATCGGATTAAACACAGATTTGAGTAATAAAAACAACTACCATCAACATATATTCAATAGGTAGAGAAATTTACAATCTTGTAAGTAGGTCCAACCCTTATGATACCTCTCTTTTCCACCAAAAGTGAACACTAAAAACATACAAAAACTGCATATTTATCAGAGTTGCAAAGGGTCTCGTCCATCTAGGACTGAGGCTTCACTATGTGCTCACAGTTGTAAACAACTTATTAACTTAAAAATGCCATTGCTAGAGTGCAGTGATGCATCACTTCAAAATTAAGTTAATTAAAAGGGACGTGATTCATATCAAACACAAATGACCACTTATTATGCATTAACTTGAAATGTCTCAACTTAAATAACTGAAAACTGCTACTGATGGTAGACCAAACTGATGCACAAGTTGAATCGCACTGAGCCTTTGACAAAAACTGATTCAGAGTGATAGAGGTGAGTGATGTGTCAAGCATTGGCATGCCTACGTGCTGTTTGAAGCCACTAAAAATGACTGGATGTGTTGACAAATCCTTCTTGATCTATACCATGTTTTTCAATCTTGGAACTGTTCTAGGAGATTAACATTAAGGCATCTTTTATTCCTGAAATGAATGTGAGCCGCTGATTAGTTTTTCAAATATGTGATCTGAGGGACCCTGCTACCTTAGCGCCCCTGCTAAATTTTTATTAGTATGCCGGTTTTAGATTTCCTCTAACCCTTTTTAGCGATGGTGCCAATTAGGGACTTCGGGGGCTTCAAAAGTTCATCCCTTCGGTGATTTCGACCTATGCTGAGTTGAGAAACTCCAGGAGTAGTATGGGCTCAAAGTGACATGGCAACCTGTCGTCACTTCGGGACTTCGCTGGTTTGACACTTTGAAGTTCAGGAGTTTCTAGATGTAGATCATGGAAATCTCCCCAAGTAGTATAGGTCCGAAGTGACATGTCCCAAAAGGAGAGTGAGAAAATGACGTGCCCCAAGGTGCTTGAAATGAATGCCTTATGTCAACGAAAAGTGGATACCATGTGTTAGTGCCAGATGGATTCCACGTGTTAGTGCCAGATGGCTGCCACATGTCTTGGTGGACGAGTGTCATGTGCTTCAACACTTCGGGCTTCGGGAGTTTTGGATTGTGAAGCATGAAGATCTCCTAAAGTAGTACGAGCCTGAAGTGACGTGTCCCAGAAGGAGAGTGACATGTTTCACTTGAAATTGAGCAGATGAAATGCCCCAAGGTTCCTAAAATGAATGCCATATACCAATGCCAGATGGATGCCACGTGTCAGTGCCAAATGGATTCCATGTGTTAGCACCAGATGGTTGCCACATGACTTGGCGTATGAGTGCCATGTACTTTGACACTTCAGGATTTGAGAGTTTTGGAACATGAAGCATGAAGATCTCCCGAAGTAGTACGGAACCAAAGTGACATATCTGAGAAGGAGAGTGACATGTGTCACTCAAAATTGAGAAGATGACGTGCCCAGTTTCATGACTGATGAGTGCCATGTGTCATGATTGATGAGTGCCTCGTGTCTTTGGAACTTCAGCACTTCGATACTTTGAGGCTCTGTGGTTTCTCTGGACCAAAACCTCCCGGACGAACGAACTTGTGAAGTGACCTGGAAATGAGGGCCCACTCCAACACGTCAGAGCTTCAGCTCTTCGACTCTTCAATTCTTTTGGGTTTGGGAGTTTTTGAATGTAGAATATGGATATCTCCCAGATAACTGACCATCCAGAGTGGCGTGGTAGTTCGGGGCTCTGGAACTTCAGCACTTTAGCACTTCGGCTCTTCGGGGATCTGTGCTTGTCGTTAAACCTCATGCGATGTTGAAAACCTTGAATGCACGAGAGACATCGATCTGAGTGGCCCATTGGATATCCATTGTTACACTTTACTTCGACTCTTCGGGGATTTGTGCTTGTCATTAAACCTCATGCGATGTTGAAAACCTTGAATGCATGAGAGACGTCGATCTGAGTGGCCCATTGGATCTCCATTGTTGCACTTTTAACCCCGAAATTGACTACTTTTGAATTGTTGCGTTATTCTTTTGGATGTTTCCTATGTAAACATAGGACTTGGTCAATGCACTACATGCTCTATTAGTGGTAACTTCATGACACGTATTTCAAACCCAATTAGGGACATGGAATTACCCCTCAATAAAACAAAAAGATGGCGCAAAGAATCAATTAAAGAGAAAAAATTAAAACATGGAGAATAACTTAGCAAGAAAAAAACAAAAAAGAAGGATTTAAGAAGATGTTATAGGTGAATCAAACGGGTAGGAATGCAATGAAGACTTAATTTTAAACACCTAGGTCAGACGTTGGTCAAACTCACTTAGGCTCCTTGGAGGGTACACTCAGGAGTAAAACTATGTAGGAACTTGTACCAAGGTGTAAGTCCATTAAGCAGGTCACCAATGTAACTGATCCACCCACTCTATCCCAACTCTTTCCTATATTTATCTCGTGATGTTGGATTTCATCACCAACTAGTGGTTTCATTGTGGGAAGGTTTGTTTGATTGTTTGCTTCTTAGATTTGTAGCGTGTGTTGTTTTTTTCCTTAGTGGATCTTAGGTCGAGTTAGTGTCAATGTTGTCAATTCTTGGGAGTACCAACAAAGGAACCCATTTTCCAAAGGAACCTTTCTCCTTTCCTTCTTTTGGAAACGTTGGTCCTCTCTGCATTGCCACACCGAGTCTTAGAATAAATGGTTAAGTCATCAAGATGAATTTGAATTATCTTATCGATAAGATCGTCGAAGGCTATTTTCATATCCCTCTAAAAAGTAACACTTGCATTAATCAAGCCAAAAGGAATTCATTCATAAGCGAAGATTCCCCATCAAGTTGTAAATGTGGTTTTATATTTTTTTTTCCTCTTGAATCTGATCTGATTGTAACCCAAAAAACTGTCAAGAAGGGACATCATCTGTGATCTTGCCACTTGCTGCAAAATCATTTCCATGTTAGGAAGGGGAAAGTTGTATTTTACACTTTCTCTATTAAGTGTAGGAAAATAAAGACATAATCTAATGTCACCATTATTTTTCCATGCAAGACCAAGGTTAGAAACCCACTCAAAATATTTAACATGAAAAATAATGTGAGCATTTATCAATTTTTCCACTTCTTTTTTATAGTAGCTTCAAGAGAAAGGTTTATAGGTCTATGTTTTTTACTAATAGGTTTTGCTTCTTCCTTGATAAGGATAACATACTAGATAAAATTAGGATAAAAACCAAAAATATCCTCATATGACCAGGAAAAAGCATATCTAAATTCACAGAATAAATCCATGAATTTTTGCTTTTCGTCTTCTGAACATTGGGCTCCAATTTTTAAAATCTTTGGATGCTCCCGAGCTCCAATGTTCACTGGAATGATATCTCCTATTTTTCTTTTCTGCTCCTCTTCTTATTTTTTTTTCTTGTTTCTAACATCACTTGTTGAGAATGAGCTCTCAAGAGGAGTAAACCATTTTTAAATTTTATTATCTTCTAGTGAAATAATTTCCTTTGGATGATAAGGCTCATTTTGTAAAAAAAGCAAAAATGATTTTATCATCAGGGAAGACCTGCCATGATTCTACATTATTAGGAAGATGAGGTCGATATAAGGATATAAATGTGCAATCAAGTCTTTAAGGTAATAATTGCCTCATAGGGCAGGCTACAAAAAAAACCAACCTATCAGTCATAGATTTCAACGCTCTTTTGGTGTGAGTGATGTTGAAAGATCACATATTTTGGATTAAGGTCCAAACAACTTGAGTGTATCTTTTAAGAAAATTGTTGGAAGGATTATAGATTTTTCTCACTAAATTAACGACAAGTTCTGAATCTCAAAAGACAGTGAGATGATAACAACCTATATTATAATAATTTTCAATTCCTAACATCAAGGCTTCAAATTCAATAACATTATTAGTAAAGACAAATTCCAATCTATAGGAAAAATTGTGTATTTTACCAATAGGATAATATATTATAATCCCTTCTCCATTTCCCTCGCTTGAACATCCACCATCAAAGTGCATATTCCACATTCCATCTTCGTAATCATAAGGTTGTTCAACAAAAGCATAATCTTCTTCAACAAAAAATGAATACACACCCATATCTTCCTCAATATAATTTACATTTGGTTGAGGAATATTTTCAATATATGGTGAATATAATTTACATTTGGTTGAGGAATCTTTTCAATATATGGTGAAATTCGTCATTCCCTCAAAAAAATAACGTTCTTTCCATTTTTGGGAATAGACATGTGTGTGCCATCTAATGACATATAACCTCTAGTCAAATCTTTCAAATCTCTACCTAGAATACTAATTAATAGCGAGCATATCAATTACTCATGTTACATGTGGTTATGATTTCAGGATGAACACAAAGAACTAAAGTTACATCCTTTATTTCACCAATCATTGTTTGTTGTTGATTATTATAGGATAACATACTCGAATTTTCATTTGTGCATGAGAGTCCCAATTCTTCCATAATAATTTTAGACATAACACTAGGGTCTGAACCACCATCTATCAAGCAAAAGTGAGAAATTATATCCATTATTTTTACATAAATGTAAAGGAGAGGATTTTTTACAGGATTCCTAGAATTATTTACACTTAACTTATTTACATACAATTCATCTTCATCATGTTTTTCAAATGAACTAGCTATTGTAGAAGTTTTACCTTCCATATAATTCTTCAGATGTTTTTGTTGTTTGGGGATGATGACCATATCTATTGGTTTGTCATCTGAGTTTATATCTTTAACATGACTAACCCAAGGTTCAAGTCTACTTGGGTTCCAACAAAGCCTCTAAAACTATCGTCCCTCTTGGTAAACCAGAAGGCAATACAACGCACAGAGTGCACAACGTAGTCTCACCCAATATAGTCTTAATGGGTGACTATAATACTCAAGTGTTTGTAGTCCAGAATTTAGTGGAGATCTGAGAAATGTGTGTTGAGAGTTATATTTGACTTATTAAAACAATATACTTGCATTTACGGTTGTGCATGGAATATAATCAACTCATTCATTCAACATGCTAATATCTACTTAGAAATAGTAAAGAAACACATGCATTCAATCACATAACACAGGTTTTACCTTGGTTCACCCCCTCCTGGGATACATCCACAAAGATTTGGCTCTTACGCTCTTCTATTATGGAACTTCCAAAACTACAACGTCGTGCGCTTTACAACACCTCTCAGTTGGGTAGAGATCTATTATGAGGCAGACTAGATCGCACCAAGCTCCTCAACCTACAATCTAACACTCAATATCCACCCTCACATATCTCTACAACTCAACAACTTACAAAACTGGGTCAAATGAAAAAAGAACTACAACTAGCTATCAAAACATGACTCCTCTCTTCTGTTGTCTCTTCAGATTACAACTACTACCTTCTACCTCTCTCCCCTTATAGACATCCTATATATATATATATATGCATTTCTAGCTCATCAACCATTACAATGTATTACAAAAACCCTAACCCTAATGTCGTTAGGTATTCTATGCATGCGCGCATGCTGCTCTTCCTTCCAGTTGTTGTTTTCCTCGTGCATGCCTTCCTTCCCAAAATAGCCTTTATTTCTTCTTTGGCCTACTTCCAATAGGCCCTCAACACTAACATGTGGCTTGTCCCGAGCCACCTAAACATTGTGTGATTCATCGATTTCCCTGGTGATCGCTTGGAACTTCTCCATGAGTTTCGTTGCATGCATTTGGGCCTGCACAATCTTCTCCTTGAGTGTGTCCAATACCTGCACTACAATCTCATTGCTGACCAACCTTGCATATTCTGCGTGGATTTGTGCCATATATGTCTTGGATTCCTATGCCTATGCAATGACCTTTGTTGCTCACTCTTGGAGCAGTTCCATTTGATCCCGACGCTCCTTTTTCTACATTTGTGTAGTTATGAGTTCTTCCTACAATTTCTTCATGTATTGCGCCCCTTTGACATGCTCTGTGATCAACATCATCTTATAACTCTGCTTGAGGTCTTGGATAGCTTTTCTTATCCTTTCTCCTTCTTGATACCACTATTAGACCTGCTGATCCTCTTCCAGATTCGTCCAGAGTTGTGTTGCTTTGTCAAACAAGTCGTCCACTACATGGACCTATCATTCTATCTCTTGTATCTGTTATGTTTCCTCCTGATTCCTTTGCTCCCTCAACTCTGGTGGCATGGTAGGTGTGAGCTACCCCTAAATATTCTCGATCCCCTACTAGTATTGATCGATTGTTTGCACAATCTGATCAATCTTCTCTGTCGTCGTGAGTTCGACTGTCTGTGTGGTCTTTGGAATCTTCTCGTAGGCTACAACCACTTTCTGCTCTAGTCCCTCCACGCGTTCCCTCTCCTCTTTGGTCTCGATATTGGCCTACTCGAATACCAATTCCATCTCATCCCGTTTATCCTTTACCTGCTACAGTTTGGATGTATATATGCGTGAATGAGATTGTACCTCCTGTGTAATGCTGACCTGTAGTTTATATAGGGCCTTGGTTGGTATTCGCAGTAATACCAACTGCAATTGAGCCAAGTCCTTTAAGGGTGTCTTCCCCACGATCTCGTCCATGCACAACATGATGGGTGTGATGTGAAATGTTAAAATCGGTTGTCCTATTGTCTGGACTGTGTCCTGCTCGCTTGCTTCTGATTCTCCTCCTATCTGTGATGCCGACGGGCCCATTTCTATGCTGTCGTCGGCTGCCTGCACTTCCTTGATCTACCTAAGGAGTTTTCGCATGTCTTCCAACTCTTATTCAATTATGTCCCTTTGGTGCGCAACACTCTCAAAATCCTCGAATGTGCGGTCCTGAACCACTTGGGCCACCATTTCTACATCATCCTCCATGATCTTGTATTCTAGAGGTGTTCTATGTGCCTTCATCTTTTTGCGCGCTCACCCCGTCTGAGTGGTTGGATACTTATTGGGGCCTGGTTCTTGTGGAGTAGAAATTGGTGTAGTCTCCTCCACTGGCTCGTCCTATTTCTGCTGTACTTTGGGCACCTGTGTATTGTTTTTCTTCCCCGTCTGGACTCTTGTCTTGGATTCTCCCCCTTTATTCTGTTGTAGTTTGGTATTGCTTGTCCTTGGTTTCTTGGGAACTTTGATTTCCTGGGGTTGTGTCTATTCCTTCCCTACCTCCTCAACATGTGTATGTTCCTATCTTGCCTCCTCCTCCTCTACCCCTACAGGTATGTCTTGAGTGAGGACTAGAATCCTCCATTCATCTTCCCAATCCTTGATGGCCATTTGTATGTCCCCCTCCGTAATGCAATAGCACAGTTGTAGCCATTCCTTGTTGGGGTACTTTCGCGCTTGGATCCACATTGAATGTTTAGTGGCCTTATTGTTAGCTATGCCCTGCTAGTTTTTCACAACCTGTAATGTTTTTGGCCCTTGAACAAGTTTTGTGAGATCCTTGGTCAAGTTTGACCTATTTTGGTACTTTGACAACCTGTCGAAGGAGGAGTGCAAGACGAAGCAGAGATCGTGGGATCTCGGCCCTTTTTTGGGTCCTTTTTTGGATTTGGGATTATGTAACGGGTATGGGATGTCGGTCCATGGGTTTACCCATGTTTAGGCCTATTTTATAAAATATAAATAGATGTCTAGGCAATGTAAGAAGAGATCAGTTACGAATGGCTAAGTGCTAGATCTATGTGATTGAAGGATTGTACGTGCTTTGTGCATACTGTGTGAGACTTGCAGAGCTAAGTGAAATTCATTGTAAGAGGCTATGGAAGGTTGTGTGCTTAGATCTACTCGGGGAAGGAGGATCTAGCAAGTTGCGCAGATCTCCTGTCCTATGCAGAGTAGGGTTTTGAGGCTTTGTGCATGTAACCTATTGAGGAAGCTAATAAAGAAGAATAGTTGGTGGATGTAGCCCCAAGGTGGGGGTGAACCACGTATATGTTGTGTTTCTTTGCTTTGTGCAATGTGTTGATGTGTTTATGTCTTTACTTGCTAAGTGCTTTGATATAGATAGATAGATATGTTTATGCTTTGTGCTAATGATGTATATGGATGTTATATTTGACTTCTATGAATGTGATTAGTTATTGAATTTGCTAGATATGATCTGTTCTGTCATGCTAAGTGTTGCTAGATACCAGATCTGGTTGACCACTGCGCTATACTGTGATTAGGGTTTAACTGCGCTGTAACTAAGAACTAAATATTGATAAATATAACTGCTAAGTGCTTTGTTAAGTGTTAGAATCATAACTCTGTGTCCCAGCTAAGTTTGCAAACATATGAGTCCTGCAACCACCTCTGCTTATACCTTGGGTGAGACTTCATCTACTTCATAGGTGTTTCCGAAAAGGTCGATAGTTAGGGTTTTGTTGGTGTGTTGTTGTAGCATTGAACCTTGGGTCTGCCCCTATGCCAAAAAATGGTTCCATTGTCGGGACCTGAAACTCTGATTGCTGGGAACTGAGGAAAAATAAGCTTTTTGCGAAGATTTGACCCGAAACTGTGAAAGATATATGTGTAGATCTGTCACTCTAGTGCGCAGTATTATACTCGATCTGTGAAGTTCTGTGCTAAGAAAAGAAGCCTGATTTGAAGAAAAGAGGTAATATCTGTAAGCTCTGTGCTCTGATAGAGGTAAGAGTAGTAAAAAGTTTTAGATCTGGAAGCTTTGTGCTCTGCTGAAGATAGGATTAGTGGAAATTTTTGTTTCTAAAGTATGGATCTAGGTATGTTTGATAAGATTTGTCCTAGCTTGAAAACCAGGGCACTGATAGATGAAAGAAGATTTGGTATGAGTGGATCTGATAAGAATAGTGAAAGATATGTTATACCTATGCATATAGAGAATGTTTGGACTAACAAATGGATGCAGGATCCTAGAAATAATTTTTCGCAAGTTAGCTACCATGATCCTAGTGTGCAGTACAGGAATGACTGGGGATCATTTAAGAGAAAGAGAGGATTAACCCTTTGTTACAGCTGCAGAAAACCAGGAAATCTGGCTAAAGAATGCTCTGGTAGAAGACCTAGTTGCCTCTGTTGCAAAGCTATGGACCATGAATTTTTGTATTTCCATAGAATGATTTCTAAGGTTGAAAGGATGAATATGAGACAAGAAGACCATGGGAAAGATCAAGCAACTGAGATTATGGCAGAACCCCAGAAAGAATAAGAAAAATTATTGCTACAAATGAAAGAAACCATGAATGACCACCGACATATCAACTTATCATATATCTTCAAAGAAAAGAGTGCATTGAAGTAAGAATAGGAGACTTCGACATTAACTTTGTTTTGGATGAGGAAACACAGGTGAATATCATGACAGAAAGAACTTGGGAAATTCTAGGAAATCCTGCTATGATTCCTTCATTGGGAGGAATAGGATTATTCAGAGGAAAGTTGATAAACCTATGTGGAAGACTTACCCAAACATCTATGAATGCCAATGGAACTTCGATAGAGGAATAATTTGAAGTTGTCAAATTTATTGAAAACAATGCTCCATTTTCTATGTTACTAGGAAAACCTTGGATTGGAGGAGATTAGGCCAGAAGAAAAGAAGAAGAAATCTTAGAGCAGAAGAAGAAAGAGTTAAAATATTTCATGACTAGGAGAATCACACACTTGATGGAAGAACAAGAGAACTAAGAAAATCTATTTAAAACTAGAGACTTGGATGTCGAAGTAGGAAGAACACTAGAAGACCCACAGAAGACTGAAGTACCTATTCCAGATACAGATGAAGTATTACCTCTGAAAGAATCTCACCGACGTGAAGTTACTCTTCCAAAAGAAGATAAGAATCAAAATGTTAAAAGGAATACTGAGACGAAGCTCACTGGAAATAAGGATAGAAAACTAAGTAAGAAGAGAGCTACGATCAACAAGTTATAGAAGGTTCTAGAGGGAACTTCGCAGAAGGAAAATTTGCAAAATTGGAGCTTCGTGGGGATAACATAACAATGTGACATGGCACTTCACCATGGTGAAACAATATAGCCATTGGGAATAATATAACCGTTTGGCTGACCCTCCGAACGGGTAGAAAGACATTTATGGTTCGCCACCAGACCGTTGAACCGCCCCGTAATGAACAAGAATAGAGTTAATGAAGGCTTCTCGATCGTTGCAAGCAATCTATTGCCAAGTTATCTATTTATCCCATTGCACCATGCACCGAATGTTTTTTTTATAACCAAGAATATGAACCCGCAGACTTGTTTATTTTACACAATGGTCATTGTGCTATTTCCCTCTATCCCATTACAATGTCTAAGTTCCTCCTAGAACGCGATGTTGTCAACCTCGAGCATGTATGTCAGATGAGTTCAGTGCTACATAGAAAGTTGTCGAAGAAGTTATGATCAACCTCATGACTGAAAGAGTCATGTCGATATCTGCAGGTATACAAGCTTCATCGATGACAACGGTGCAAGCCTCTTCATCGATTGCGCACAGATCGGGACCATCCCGACCAACAATAGATAAGAGAACCAAGAATAGAGACGACCTAGCCAACGTGAAGTTGATTCCATCCATATTTCCCGATTACATTCCACCTCTGGTTAGCGCCATGAATCATGATAGTGTGACATGAGATTTCGAGTACACCATAGTCACTGCGTACCTCCCGAAGGGGATACACACAGTTCAAGCAGAGCAGGATAAGATTACAAAATTGAAGTTCAATGAATTCAACCTTGGAGATCACAAGATCTATGTTATTCTCACCCCATACAAGTACCTAACTAAAACAAAATGTAAGAACTCTAAGATCATCCCTTAGTCATGGATGATGAAGCTCGTGCAGTCCACCCTACTGAATGTCATGAAGATCCCACACTTTGTAAGACACCAGGAAGTCAACACCTATGTCAAGCTACTACTATCGTGTTACCATGGTGGTTACTTATGGCTAATATTGCCGCATTACAGTTGACCCAATGCTGATCCACATGATCAAAGGCCTGAGTATGCAAGGACCCGACCCGCATGACTTTTATCCAGGAAAAGACATAGATCACGCACTAGCATAGAAGATCAAGGATACATATGGCGACGTTGAGAAGGGAACAAGAGGATACAAGGTAGCTTCCATCTAGAGTGGCGTAGTGCACCTAGCATGTCAATTGATAGCTGGAAAATTGGTAAGGAAGAACCAACCTATGCAGGTCACCGACTTTGTCGTTGACCTCATAGGGAAGTGCACAGAAGGCCTACAGATGAACTAGGCGAAGTACCTAGTTAACCAGTGGGAACTAGATTTCCTAGAAGCACAGGATCAGGGTTATGAATTTCATTTCAGATGGATTCTGGTCCTTATTGAATTTTTTGTGTGGGAGATGCCAGAAGGAGTGACCTTCCCCAACATAGAGCCATTTTAACCACTTGCTGTGAAGTTCGCTACCCTGTGGTATTCAACTGATATGAACAAACCGTGGAAGTCGAATGCTGTGTTCCATACATACTACCTCCACCTAAAGTGAGCCATTGAATTTGATCCTCGCATGACCCCAAACACCTTACAGAGGTTCCGACCACTAATGTAGTTCAACACAGATGGACACTTTATCTAAATTACAACGTGAGTAGATGAACATAAAGAGCATCTCCAATCATATTTCAAACTCACATAAGAAGACCTTGAGGAGATCACCAAGGAATGGCCTGCTGACCTCCTTATCCCCACCAACCCCACAGAGATATCCAATATTGAAAACCCATAAGACACTCATAAATAAAAAAATACACCTGGAACCAGCAGGCAGAAGAAGATTGAGGAGGTCCAAAACTTAAGCAACATCTCAGGGAATACTGCTTCCATGTCACGTGACCGAGAAAGTGGTGACGAAGTAGAAGATGAACAGAGGCCAAGTGAAGTCACACCGTCCAGAGACGAGGTTGACCCCTTGAAGAAGAAGAAGGTTTCCCCCCCGAAACCTTCTTCTTGAAAGAAATCGTAAGCCACCAAGACCAAGATGCAGACTATCCTCACCTCCGATGACTTTGACTTCATCATAGCAGCCCTGAACGATGCTTCACTGGAGATATCAGAGAAACAAGGAGTGAAGCAGGAAGAAATGTATGATACAATTGAATTCGAACTCTGAGGGGTACAACAGGCTCTTCAGTCTAGCCACATAGTCTCCATTGTGCCTCTGCCATCGGGAGAACCGAAGTTGGGAGATGAGGCAACCCAACTCCACCGACTAGCTGATATAGTTGAAGCTCTCCTTCGACGAGCACAAGAGGAAATAGAAAAAGCCACCCAGGCTTTGGTGCAAGTACAAGGAGTACTTGTAGAGTAGTGTCGAGCTACAAAGTAGGAAAATATTGCTCTCCAAGCAAAGTTCGATGAAGAAAAATCACAAATACAACAAGGAAAACAATAGTTTCTCGTAGAGAAACTCGAAGTGAAAGAAGCGGTCAGTAGAGCACTTCGCTCTGTGATAGTATTAGAAATAAATGCATTGGATTGAGTCACACAACAAGTAGAGAAGCTCACATAA